>RJWT010001812.1:0-44957 GCA_004365215.1 Cuniculus paca | reverse complement strand
AGACAGATTTATAGAGCTATGTATGAAAGGACCTCAAAAATCTCTTCTTGGCTTTAGAAATGGCTAAAGGCACCAGCATTAAACCCTGAATGGTTTACTGACTTGGCTTGGTGTATCAAGCACACAGTTCAGGTGAAGGTCTTTGTTTCAGTATGGGCAAGGTCGAACTTCCACACACCTCTAGAAGAGCATGCCTCTTCCTTCAAATTTCTCATAGCCCACATTCAGAAGATGGCATCAGCTCTAACATTCACCCTGTCCTGGGAACACTAACTCCCATCCATTGCTGCAAAGAAATCATTGTGTACTTGGTTTCCACCTACTCTCCTTTGCATACCTTCCAAATGGGTCCTTTTCTCTGCCTCAGTCAAAGTCTTCTTTTCTCTATCTCTGGTTTCAGGGCCTCCCTGTGGGATGGACTGACCTACCGAACTCTTTCAGAGCAGTGTGAAACAGGATATGTGCTCACTGTTACCAGTGTCACAGCACTTCACAGCCTTACTACTTTTCGTGACTTTTACTGTCAGTGGGGGATTAGTCTCCTCCCTCCACCTTTAAATCACCTGTAGTAAATAAAATTAAAGTTTCCAACCACATGGTATATTGCATTCAGGATGCAAGAATGAATAAAACAGGGCTTCAGTACTGTAGAATACTGTCTCTGATAGTATAGCAAAACTGTTTCATAGTTCTTTGTGTCACATTTAAAAGACTGCTAGAAAACAAAAGGCAAAGAAATGTTTAAAAAGAATCTCTACTTTTGGCTAGATGATTCTGAGTAGATTTTATTTTATTTGCTAGTCATGAGAGTCCCTGACCTTTGAAAGTTAGCAGGAAATAGCCACAAACATAGCATCAGCACTGATTTGTCATTATTGACTCAGGTGGTCGATCATTAATGGATTCTCCTTACTCCCAGCTGGTTCTTGGGTCATGCTTTTGCCCAGAATGAAGATATCATCAAAGCCACGAAACATTCATTCTTTTCACAAAGGAGAATTTTTAAACTCTGCCTTAGTCTCTAAGAAAGAATTCTATGAAAGGTTGGTCTCATGAAGAAAAAGCCACTAACTTCTAGGTTGACCCGAGGTCACTAGAAGCCCCATTAACGTATGCTCTTGACTGGTCTACAAATACTTTGAAATAGATAGAAGCCAGCTCTCTGCAATAGGAAGCAAACACATGGACTTAGCAGCTGATGTGTTCAAAGTAAACCGTTGGAGTAGCCAGAGTCTGGGTTTTCAGCTTGAGTACCAACAATTTCCAGTTTTAAATCAGTAAAGTTTGATACTGCCACCAATGCCCGCTCAGGTACATCTAGAAGCAGCTTAAATAAGATCTACCTTTATGATTACTTCACTCAACAAAATGTTAGGTATAGAAAACTGAGAGAGATTTTCCAGTCTATTCATTTTTGTTTTCACCAGAAACGTGTTGATAATTCTGCATGCAGAGGTATCCTGGAAATACATATTCGAAGTCTAGGTTCCTTCAGAAATAATAACCAGCTTTCCAGAAAAATGCGTGGGACTGACTTTTCCCTTTACTTAAGTCCTCAATGGAAGAGAGCAGGACAGCTTGCATTCTTACACTAGCAAGAGTGTGAATCAGAATAGTTAAAAAATTAAAAGTTAGTTTGGCTGAGAAAGGCTTTTTTACAAAGGAACAAAAAAAAATTCGTATCAGATGTTCAAAACTGATGGTGTTCTGAACTAATAGGAAATGATGTAATTCAGCAAGTTCCTAGAAAACAATGGATTCACAGGACTACAGACCTATTTTAGAAGTTGATGAGCATGCAAATGATTAAAATCCACAACAATGAACATTGTACAACAGTCTGTGAGGTACATGCCTTCTGGTTGAATAAAAGCAGTAACACAGGTCTTAGTGGCATGGGGGTTCCATTTATCTCCATTCCCTTTTGAGGAGAGCAGGGCTCCCCAACTAGCACATCAGGGCAGCAGTCACTGAGATGCTCTCCAACCCCGGCCCCTTCCTTGTAGCCCCGATTGGGCTCAACCCTTCCCAGATATTAAAATGTTGCTCCTCTCAACAGCAGGGCTGGCAATGCCTGATATGGAGTTCACTGACTCAGGGGGGGGTCTGATATTTGCATTAAATTCATTAACCTTTAGGCTTCCTAGCAAAAAGATTTAAAATTCTGCAGGCAATATCTTTAAGTGTGTTCATTGCCATTTCTGTTTTACAAGGAAAAATTCCAAGATCTGTATACTTTCCAAACAAGGGTTAATATTTTTACTGCTACTTTGATGCTTCAATAGCAGGCCATAATGATTTTATGTGCTCTCTGTATAGTGTTTTATTAACTAATCACTAATAGGCCAGCACCCACCAGGGCAAACAGGCCAGTTACATTCAGTTACATAATGTGACACTGGAAGTTCTCAGAAAACATGAGATAAGGGTCTTAAAGATGCTAACATAGAGCCTTGGTCATGATTATTTTTTAAAACTTTTTTTTTCTGGGAGTTTCATATCTGTTTAGCAAGAACTCACTTGTCTTAAAATCCTTCTCACAATAATGCAGGAAATGAAATATCATAATGTGTGTATGGAAAAAAAATGGTGGGAAGTTTACAGAAGTTGGGGAGGGGAGGGGAGAGAAGAAAGCTCAACATATCTAGTTTATTATGAATAGAAAGACATTTCCAGAATTTACAAACACCCACATTGTTCATTCCAGAGAGCTTTTGATTTTGACGGGATCACCCAGGTCGCCTTCTCTTTACAATATATACAATGGAAGACTTTGATTTCCTTTTCTTCCATTCAATAGCCAATTTTCAGCTGACGCTTGAAAATACCCGAGTAGAATATATCCTTCTTCAATTTAATTAACATGGCCTATTGGCTTACAGGAAAAAATACAAAATTAAGATTAATTCTTGTAAGGAACTCAGCTCAACATCAAGTTTATATTACAAGAGATAGTATCAGCAAATATAACTGTACAATTGAGAATCACCTATGGCACTATGCTTCTTATTATATTATTTTTCTGAATTACAATCTTAAAACGATCATACCCTATTCTACTCTTTTTAGCCTTGTTTTAAGCATCTGCTTCACTCTTTACAACAGAACATTGTATACCTCAGTTCCACATCCAAAAAAAGAAAAAAAATAAGATGTGCTGTAAGAAATGTTACATTTTCATTTAAAAAAATTACACATATAAATCAAAACCTATGTTAAATATTTAATACTCTCTCCACCCAACGTGAACAGTATTATATGAAATAATTTACAATGATGCTTCGTCAAACACAGTTTCAGCAGCAGGTGAAACATATCTTGTAAATGCAATGAGAAGAAACCCATTCTCTCGTGGTGTGACGGTGGGCACATCAGCTCATTGTGGCCGGCTAAGTCCTTAAGGTTCACGATGAAGTTTCAAGCAGACTCAATCTTTTGGTGTCACAGTGCTTTTTTTTGTTTTGTTTTTTGTTGTTTTTTTTGTTTTGTTTTTTGTTTTTGTTTTGCTTGGCACAATATAGAACGTGCAGTTCAGTCAACGAACTCCTGAGGATTGTATAAAGTAAACAAACTGAAACGGATGCATCGTACCATCTACTGAGGAGGAAGATGTGAGGTCCTGGTTGTGAATCATGAAATAGTCTGGGTACCCATGAGTGAAAGGAGAATTTGCTGAGGTCATTTAGGTCTTCATTCTAAAAAGGAAAAGGAAAAAGAAATCATCACTGTCTCAACATACACAGTCAGGCACAAGTTAGGAAGCTCTCCTTTTAAAAGGGGGCAGTACTGGATAAACTGAAATTACAGGCACAGGCAGTACTGTGTACCTAAATAAAATCAACAACCTCTATTTAACTTTTCTTTTTCCTTTCAAAATGCAAGCATCTAAAGCAATCACATCCTAAGAGGAGTCAATATTAAATCAGTAAACAAACTGATGTGATCTGGACATCTCAAAAGTTTAGAAACAAAAAAAAAAAAGAAATATCAAATTGTTTAGCGCTATAATTGAAAAAAAAAAAGGTACAGTACAGAAATTGTGTAAACCCGCCACAAAATGTGGTGAATAGGTTACTCCCAGTCTGTGCTCAGTCTTCTTCCAGTTAAAAGTCAACTGCAGATTTTAGCATTTGAAGTTGCAGAGCTTAACATGACAAAATCTGAAATCAATTTTTAATGTGACATTGTGTGACACGAGAATTTCAGATGCAAAAGGAGATGCAAGCAAAGCAGACTTCATTAATCATTAAATAAGAAAAGAAAGGGATTCGGATTTAGGTCTAATAGAGACAAGTAATTTAGGCAGAAGCACACAGGATTTCCTCACTGAAATCCAAGAAGACAGCCCTCAAAGGGGTATTATCCATAATTCTCCCTTAGGGAGAAGCCCCTTTTTCAACCTCATAAAATATCTTCAGCTTTTAAGTATTATATTAGATGTTCCTTCAACGGTTTGTATTTTTCATGCATTCAAAATTTATCTATTACATAATCGATAGTTATGGAGTACTTTGAACAGTACGCGGCACAAAGTAAGATAATCATAAATACTTGTGGAATGAACGTATGGCTGCATTAAGTACAATGGAGGATTCAAAGTTGAATTCTGCTATAGGGCTTGCCTTCCAGTAATTCTAGAAAGGTGGGGAAGCCCCACACATGCATAGCTAGAATGCAGACTAGGCGGGAATTATGATACATGCACTAGGGGAGAAAAGCCCTAGATGCATGCAGGATGGGATGAATACTTCCAGCCAAGAATATAAAACAAGTACCTCACTGACTCTGGGCTTGAATTAGAAGAAAAAGAGTAACGTGAGGACATGGAAACAGGAGTTGTGTGGTCATTGCTTTGTACCTCCAGATTTTAACACAAGGCCTGCTACATAGCCATGAATGCATGGTGAAAAAGTGAAAGGGATATGGCACATTTCTCTCTGTAGATACGTGATTAAAAACAAGGCCCAGGAGGATAAAGCAGTCATAGACCAGTCAAAAGAAGGATGCAGCTTCCCAGGACTGCAATGTAGTTGAAAAGGGGCGTAAGGAGTTAAGCCCACCGATCTAGGTTGGGTTGATGGTGAAAATCTTTGATAGATGAGCCAAAAGGTCTTAGATTATCTAATTACAGGGACAACAAAGACTTGCTTCGAGATATGATCAAGATCCATGTCAGCTACAAGGACAGCAATAGTTTCTAATATAACCATCAGTGTTGACCGATGTAACTTTTTTTTCTCTCTCTTCCTTTTGAAGGAGGCGAGTCTGGGTTTGATTCATCAGCATTCATGATTTACATACTTGTAATGGCTTTCTGATGAGTGGAAGTTTACCAAATGAAGACAAGTTTTATGAGGAGGCTTCTGTTTGTTTTAAAATATTAACTCTGCCTCTAAAGGGCAGGTAAACAGACTATTATTTTACTTACTAATAAAACTTTGGCACAGAGTCCCCTGTGCAAAAAGCAACAAACAAGCCAGGTACAGCGGTACACGTCTGTAATCCCAGCACTCTGGGGGCTGAGGCAGTTAGGATCACAAGTTCAGGTTCAACCTGGGCAACATAGTGACTTAGTGAGAGCCTGTCTCAGAATAAAGAAAATTAAAAAGAGTTGGAGATATAGCTCAGTGGGAAGGCTCTGGGTTCAGTTCTTGGTACTGCAAAAAGAGACCACACACACACACACGCACATGCATACGCACACGCAGGCACTGACAAAGCATTCCAGGATGATCCTTTTAATTGCCAGAGAAACGGATTTCCTTCCTGTGGTCTCTAAAAGTGAAAGCCCATCCTTCCTGGGAAACTCCCTAGGCGAGGAGCTCCAGGGCTTTCCTTTGTTTCCAGTCCCCCCCTCCTACTCGTATAGGAATGTTTCTACCAGAAGATCTATACACACTTGCACATGGCCATCACAGCTCTGGGCCTAAAACCAGGCAGAAAGGCCTCGCTATATTAAAGAGCTCTGACAAACAAAGAAAGTGCCAGATGTAAAATGGAGGGAAAGCAAAAGACACACAGTATGTTTTTCATTTTCTGTCTGACTCTCATCCAGAAGGCTGCATGAACAGCTCAGGAAGAGAACAAACTGTACCCAATTTTATCACTACACATGCCAACCTGCATGGATACTCAGGGCAGACACTGGGGGCCCTGGGAGGAAAGAGGAAAATCTGGCCTCACTGGAGGCTGAAATCTATTGTTTTGGGCCTCTAGGAATCCATCCCTGTAATTTTCCAGAACTATGTTCAAAGAACATGAAATCAAAGGATGTATCAATTCTGTCATATACCTTCCATCTAAACCCTTTGCCTACCACTTTTAAAAGCCCTTTATCATAAATCATGATCAACATTTGTGTCAGGCACAAATACTACTTATTGGTTTTTTCAGAGACTTAGGAATGTATAAACACGTGAAAGCAGGAGGTGAAGTATGGGGCAATGCTGATAGGAGGAAGAAGGCTATGGACAGGAACAGAGGCCTAGAACAATTTAATGGGAAAATCTGGACTTCGCATCTGCATATGTGTATACGTACGTCAAGTGTAGCTACAGTATAACGACATGGGTTTTGAACAGACAGCTCAGTGGAATGTGTCCTCGCAGCAGCCACCTTGGGGGCTGCACACTCATTGCAATCATGCAGCCATTGTCTGCAGCATTTTTGGAATGCCTTCTCAAGTTCCCATTCCTTCTTTGTAACCGCCTTGGGCATATTCTTTTGAATGGTCTCTATAGGAGCCAGCCTGAGCCCTTGGAGAGCATATTTGATCTTTGCAGACAGCCCAAAAGCTTTGAGAGCCAAATATGGTGAATAAAGGGGCTGATTAAGCAGGGTAATGGTTCCCAGTGAGGTATTATCTAAAGCAAAAGAGTTCCGAAACTGAAGTTCCAAAAACATAGTTGGTCATGACAGTTACTCTGATGAATTAGTTGGAAAGGAAGTCTAATGACTTTATAAACAGAACTCAAAATATGCTTTATGGGAATTAAGTTCATCTCCCCATACCCCTGTCTCCACATGCTTGCAATCTAGAAAGGCTGACCTTGAATAAAGTAATGCTTTTGAACAAAAGCTAAGATCTATATACATATATTTTCGTCATGGAGAAATATGCTTAAAGAAAAACACAAGCTTCCTGCAATCATTCAATTCAATAAATATCTGTGAGTGACAAACACAAATGTAATGATAAACAGCATAACCAAAAAAGTTGACACAGACATGTGCATTCAACACATTTTATATACACAACTTCGATTGATGGACACCAACCACATGTAGCAAATATTACTACAGTGATTCACAAATACAGAAGCTCATTTGTAACATGCATAAACCAGAAGCTAAAAAAGCAAAATATCTCCATAAGAGAAGACGCTGCGCAAATATCAAGTGGGATGTTCCACGATTCATTCATTCTAGTTACATCTTTGGGGAATAATTCCTCAACCCAGAAATATGATGCACCCGTCACGAGACTTAGTAGCAGGAAATTACATTTTAACAAAAATTCATCAGCACTTCAGTATCTACTGTACCTATCTGTGTGTATCTCCTTGTAAGATAAAACCCACCTAATCCTATTGCCAGTAATGAAAAATGTAATTTTTAAAGCATTATCAAATAAGTCAACACTTGAGTAATGCTACTTGAGACTTATGAATTATTACATTATTGAATCCAGTAGGGATTTACATCTTCTGAACTCTATCTACTTAAACTATGCTTACCAGGGCTGAAAAATAAATAAGGCATTTGCTTCCTTCTGTACAGTCTCAGCCTATTGATAGTTTTGTCTGTGAAAGCTACAAAGACATAGGTACAGTGGAAGTATCTGTACCCTTTCAGCAATGCATTTTTTAGTCAAAACCACTGGTAAGTGTTTTTACCTTGTATTTTCATAGTTTGCAACTTGCCAATCTGTTAAGTCAAGTCCCACATAGCAGTAAATACCTGATTAGGAAATTACTAGCAGTTTCTATTCTTACTAAAAAACAGCAGTACAATATTATAAATTGCTTGGCTATTGTCACATTCTAAAATGGAGCCAAAAAGAAACCCTTCCTCACCTGTGTTTTTAAAAAACTGTAGTAATGGCTTTTCTTCAATGGAGATAATTGTTTGAAATCTTATACTGTAGATTCAGATAGAAAAATTCATATAAATTAAATTCCTTCACTTAATGTATCAAAGTAGTTTATTTCATTTCACATAAATAGATGTTTTCTTTATAAAAAAATGATATCTTCAGTAAATACAGGCAATGCAGAAAATACTGGGAAATATGAAGAAGAAATAAGCATTATCTGAAATTCCTGCCACCCCTGGAAAACCACTATTTATCTGTAGTTCTAATTTCATTATTTACTTGAAGGGATTGTACTTTTGAAAGCCCCACTTAATGTCAAAAATGTTTGAATAGGAGAGGAAAATAAAACTCAAGTCATAATCAGCTTTTTCTCATTCTTAAAAATCTGTGATGAGAAACTATTCAAAATGTTAACCCATTTTTTGAAACCTCACAAATATTCTATCCTTTTCTCATCTTTTCAATTCACTACATATAGTTAGAAAGTAAGAAAAGCCTCTGTTTTCCTGGATATGGTTTTCAAAAGCCTAAATCTTTCTGGGAATGGTGCAGACAAATCTTTGAAAGAACACAGACAAGAAGAATTCCTCTCAGAAAAGAAGGTTCCCTTCACCCCAGCAGGAGAGAATAAAGGTGGAGAGATGGGAAAGCCCAGAGGATGGGGCTGTATCCGGCAGGATGCTGGCAGCAGCACCTGTGGCCTCTCTCTTTATTCTGTCTTCCCAGATCTATTCATTTCCTGTTTCACACTATTGTGTCCATCACCTACCACCACCACAATTTATTTCTTCAACTACCTCCCGGACACTGTTGCAGTTAATGCATGGTACCACTAAATTTAAATTGATTGTGTTTTCTAGGATAGTGGCATATTAATATAGCACCTTATTAAATACCACAAAAGTACTCTGTTTTTAAGCATTTCTCAATTTGGCAAATAAGCCCAGGAAGTTAAAAAAAAGAAAAGAAAAGAAAAGACATCAGTTTCAAGTACTTTCTTGTTCTGGGAGTAGATGAGTATCCCTCTTTGTATAGTCACACTATAAAATCTCAAATGTATAAATGAGACACTGAATTACCTGATAGACTAAGAAACCCTGATTAAAGGAATTTTGGGGCTTACAGCCTGGGCTCTGTCACCTGAGTTCAATGACAGTGTCAAGAGATGAAGCAGCATTATCATAGTCAACTGAATTAGCTATGCAATCACCCACTTACACAGAAAAGCTAAGTCTAGTGATCTTCAAAAGTCTGGGACAGGGGATTACTTTGTGCTCTTCCCCAGGTAAGCGGGGAAGTGTGAGGACAAGCTGGAGCTCTGAAAAAGACCAAAACTAAGTGGTGAAAAAAAAGCCTTTGGAACACCACCATCAAAATCAACAAATAAATCAAGTTTGAACTAAAGTTAGAGGTAAGACAAGATGTTAACTACTAGACGTCGAAAGGAGAAAACTATATGAGCTAAAGAAAGGAAACCAATTTCTTTTAAAACAGGCCAGGATTGGGCTGGAAAAGATTTGGTTTCATGGTCTTAAGTGGCAAAGGGCAACCGACTGGCCAAGCTGGTGCTTTCACAGAGCTGCCTAAATAGCACTCTGGCCGGGTACAAGTCACATGGAAGAGCGCTGGTGAGAATAACAAGGTTGCCGACCAGACCTTCGTCTGCACGGGGTTGCCAAGGAAGGAAACGCAGTGAGAGACGCCAACATGTGAGAGGCAATCTCGCTCCACTTCCCCTTTTGTCCCAGTGAAAGCCCTTCTGGCAGGGCTGGTGATTCCACAAGACCACCAATGAAGAAAGGCACACGGATTATGAAAAGGAACGAAGATCGTGAGTGACTGAGGAGACGACAATCGAACTTGTCAGCTCTCGCTGTGGTCTACTGGGATGAAAGCTTTCAGCACTGTGGATTTCTCCTAGCCCCGCTACAAAGGCAGAAGGAGGTTCTGGAAATGTTTCAGGATGATTAGGGATGAGAAGGTAGATTCAATTAACAACATACAGCTCTCAAACGTTAAAGTATTCCATCAATAATGTATTTAGGAAATCCGAAAATACATTCAGAAATCTTTTAAACTAAAGACTATCCACTTCAGTTACTTCCCATCCTTTCATATCAACAAAAAACATTCTGATAGAACAGATGGGGTCCATGCCACCAAAGCCCCCCCCATATAAACCAAAAATTCTCCCATCTTTTTTACCAATATTACAATATGCCCCCTCTATATGAATGAATCAAGGTATGAAGACTGAAGAAAAAAAATCCCTCTACATTTTAATAACTGTGAGACAGGAAGCTTTAATTTTAACACAGTTCAATTAAAATAAACCTGTTAGAAGAACACACAGAAGTGATATAACAGAGTCTTCCTACCTGAATAAGAAAGTCAGAAAAGTCAGTCCTTTTGCACATATTAGGGGGCGTTTTCTGCAGCACATTTTCCCTTATAGGAATTACTTGCCCTTTCAGAGGGTTATACTCCAGTATCACTTCACCTTTTGCTTTTGGGTTTTGTTTTGTTTGTCATGGTCAGAACACAGGACACAGATTTTACAGGTCTGGCTTTGGAACAAACCAGTAGACCTAAATTACATCACAGCTTCATTTACAATGTGGTGTTGAAAGAGTATAAAGGGCTTGCAACATCATTTCCGTAATTAGACAAAAGGGAATCAGGCAGGGCTACACTACTGCCTTTAAAAGAGATGTCTCATTTTGGCCATCTCCCTGGAGTCAAAAGGCTTCAAGAAAGCAAGTGCCTGATTGTCCATCTGAGTAACTGTCCAGCTACTCAATTGTTTCTCAGCCACCATCAGTTTTTCCGTAACAGCGCAAATACCAGGCACAGAGCAGACGTTTGCACAGACGGCCCTGGTCTGCAGAGAACTGAGGTAAGCATCATTAACACCGCTGACATCACATTTGGCAGCTGGAGAAATAGGAAAACCTGTGTTTAATCTATTTCCTACTCACCACAAGCTTTAGCCGGAGTCCCCGATAACGTGGGTTGTGGTTGGCTTTATGGAAAAACTTGGTAATGCAAGAAACATCTACTGAACTGAACGCACATCTTTAAAAGGAACCGCAAAGTATCTCAGCAGGGCAGCCTTGATCCCCTTATTAGTTCCTCTGGGTCATTAAACTGTCCTACCGGAAGAGAAGGCCAAGCCCAAACGATTCCTAGCAGGGTCCAAGCTCAGTAGAAGACTTTCTGCATAACACACACCTAGCTAACGTCTCCATCATTTAAATCACAAATGAAGAAGTTTTAGCCTTTGTCTTCCTCCTTGCTCTGAAACTATCAAGAGAAAAATGAGAAGAATTTATCTCTCATTCTTGGTAGCGAAGCGAATTATTCTTTAAAAGAAAAAAAAAAGGAAAGTGATCTAATGAAAAAAACTCTGAAAGCAATTCCAACTGGTCATACATACATAAGTACACGGCAGTACTGTTCAAATGTAGTCAACCCCCATTTCTCATTTTTTTCATTTTAAGAATTCCTAAAGAATTGCAAGTCATGGAGATTTCTGGATTATGAGAGTGATTCTTAAATACAAGTCAATGTCAAGGAGCATGGAAAACAGCACAGCCATCTTAGACTTTGCAAGGCCAAGCGAGGACCCAAATTCATTGGGTCACATTGAAGATAAGTCGTAACTGCTGCTTGCAATGATGGAGTAATGCAATAAATGTGTGTTTCCCTTGAATTGCCAATACCTGAGTGTTGAGTAACCTGTATGCAATTTTGAGTTCTAAAATGTAATTTAGGAAATTCAACCTCAAAATGGTTACTTTGAAAATGAAAATTACACGTCTATCAGGCTTTTTAAAGGCTATTTTAAGTCAAAACTTATTTCCAAATTCAAAGTGAAACTAAGGGAACTTCCATTATCTGCCCTCTCATTGTTCTTTGCTCTATGATTTTAAGCAAGTTAGTCACTCTCCTATATCCCAGGACTTCCATCGCTAACACAGGATATCAATATCTATTGAATAAGCATTATTACTGAGAGTCAGCACAAAGTTCTTGTTACTGTGCCTGGTATATAACAAGTCCTTAATCATTAGCTTTTTTGTAACCACTATTATTAAAAACTAGGTCCTCTTCTTCTGATACCTGAAAACATAGCCAGGAAAAAAAAAAAAAAGTAGAACCAGAAAGCAAGAAGAAATCCACAGACCATGTGCCAGCCAGGGACGGAGCTGAAGCCAATTAGGATGCACCTTGGAAAGACAGAGTCATTTTGGAGAGAAAGTAGCAAGGGGAAAAGCCAGAAGGAACAGAAAAGGGATGGGTAGCAGTAGTGACGCTAAACACATGCCCTGGGATATAATTTTATACAAAGACTTGCCTACCCGCACAGCAAAAACAACAACTTAAATATTAAGACTGTAGCACTCACATATCTTTGAGCAGATCGCAAATTAATGCTACCTACAGAAACTCCACTCCAAGGCGACTTCTACTGCTTGAAGAAAGTAGAAGCTCCAAGCCCCCTGCCCTTTCTAAGTCTGCTAATGAAAACCTTATAATACTACGTGAAAGGGCTGACAAAGAAATCACATGAATAGGCTTAAAGGGATGTTCAGTGAGATTTTTTTTTTAAATGCACTATTTCCAGGTTCTAAAGCATGTTTATAATGGGCGGGGGAGGAATTGGGTGGCTTTTGTTCCCAAATTCTTTTCCCTAATCTCTCATCTGTAGAAACTGAACAGGAGGTGATCCAGCCAGTCAGCGCTGCCAGAGTAACTTGAAAAACCAAAATTGTTGCCAGATGCACTTCTAATCGTTGGCAGCTGGAAGACGAGGGTTAAAAAAAACTGGAAAAGATAATCTGAAATAATTGATAATGCGCACATTGCTGCTTGCAACTCGAAGGTCTTTGAGGCAGACAATGGTATAGATTTCTGACTGGCTGCAAACCCTTCTTTACTGTCTCACATAAAGAGGTAAAATTCTCCCAATTGACAAAGAGGGTTGACCTTTCACCCACTGACCCCAAAGCTCCTGTTCTTTTGCTTTCATCTTTTAAGTCTTACTTCCTCTTTACTCCAGCTTCTCTCTTCTCCACTCTGTGACATCCTGGCCTCTTTCCTTTTAACTTGTTTGGAAAATGCTATTTGCTTAGACATTGCCTAACAGCATTTTGAATTAAAACTGCATGATGGCCTTGTGGTACTGAGCTGGCTGCCTGGCTGAACTAAAAGATTCCTGCAGGAAGTTGTGCTCAATTCTTAATTAGGAGGTGGTAACAATTCAGGGACCTGTGTTAAGAGACATTTATCAGTGAAGCTGAATCCCCCAGTGTGGTATTAGGAAGTGAGACCTTTAGTAGGTAGTGCACTCATACAAAAATAGGGAAAAAAAGACAGCTATCTGAAACCCTAAGAGGGCCCTCACCAGACAACTAGATCAATAACACCTTTAGACTGGGCTACCCAAGCCTTTAGAACTGGGAGAATTAAATGTGTGCTGTTTATCACGCAGTCTACGTTGCAGTAACAATTAGAATTAAAACAGACTCTGAGGGGGCCGCAGTCCCAAGGGAGAGACATAGGGTCACCCCGAGGCCCACCAGTTGTACCTCTGCTGGAACATGTTCACGGGGCTAAACCTCCTGCTCTTTGTAGACATTTCCTGGTCTCCAAGTAGCACGCTAAATCCCTAAATCAATAGTTCTCAATTCGTGTGAGCAGGAGAAATTGTGCCCCACAGGGGCAATGTGGCAACGTCTGGGGACACTTTCGGGTACAACTGGGATAAGGGTGGAGCGGCCGAGGCACTATTGGCTTCTTGTGGGTCAAGGCCAGGAATACTAAACATAAAACACAGAACAGACACCTGCAACACAGAATTATCTGGCTCTGAAATGTCAAGGGTTGGGCCTGAGAAATCCTGTTCTGGAACTATTACTTTTTTTTAACTGGAGAAATGGAGGAAGCCCCACATGTAGCCTGCCCATTGTCTCTGGGCTTCACACCAACTCTAGGCACAAATGTGAGGCAAGGAAAGAGGGTTTGGTATCTGCAGCTCCTCGTCTGGGGCCTTCCTGTGTCTCTATGATTGCCACTACCACAGTTCACAGTTCCAGTGAGTCCCTTCCCTTTGAATGGCCTTTCCCAAATTATCACTGCTTAAAACTTAACCTCTGCCACACGCGCTCCTGTGGTTCTCGACTTCATGAAGAAAACAATGGCCTCTATTCTTTCCAGATTATAGCAGGAGATGTTGACAGAATGCCTTCACAACAGGAGTGAGCCACACAACATTACCTTATTATATCAAACATTGGCAGGCTACAATTAACACTTAATTAAGAGCCCTATGGTAGGCTCTGCTTAACTCTGCTCAAAAGTCACCTGAATGTTGGGTTGGGTTTTATTCTTTTGTTTTGTTTGATTATCTTAAATCTGATGGCATGAGTGGTTATTTCAAAGATAGCAAGATATATATGGTAGCCATTTTGGATTTACTATTGTCTTGTTTTGAAGTCCTTTATTGCATTCATTGTTTTATTTTTATTGTTTCTATTCTATTCTGTTTGATTTTTACTATGTCTGAAGGTATCTGCAGCTATTTTGAAGACAACAAAATAACTATTGTTGATTTCATAATGTTTTGAAGTCCTGTATCACTTACACTGGTTTGTTTTGATTGGTTTTATTGTCTTGTTTTCCTTGGTTTTATCCTCTTTAAAATAAAAAAAAAGTCACTTGAAGACACCATCCACTTGGTTTCCTGACTTGGGTGACCAGCAGACATGACAGCTGTTTCATTTGAAACAAACCTGAAAATCTTGGTGGTCTTTTCCATGGACTTGACTATGACCCAGACTTCCTGTCTAGATAAATGCTTTTAGAGTTCATGAAGGACTCATGAACACTATGCCTCTCTTTATCTTCCCATGTCATAGAAATCCCATGATCCAATCCTGTCCATTCTAGCTCTTTCATTACAAAAAGCAAAAGCTAAAGATTAATCCACACTTTGTTGTTTTTGTTTTTAACACTACTTAGTGTTCAGGCAAAGGAGAAAGGCTTGGAGGCAGAGGCAGCTGGACTGGGGAAAGGAAAATGACTGGATGCATCTCTACCACTTTACAAAATGAATACTGATTACTTTGACACCTGAGGGTCTCAGTTAAGAGGAACTGAGGGAAGGCCACATGCCTTACATGATAGGTGACAGAACAAAAATGAGCAGGCATTCCTCACCACTCAGTGAAATAAATACATCTGCCCTACAGTCACCTTTTATCAAAAGAACCACAAAGCACGAATCAGAAGCTAATTCCCAACACCACCTCTTTATTATTTTAAGAGGCTGGCAAACAGTAAAAGCCATCAAGCTGACCACTCAGATCTCACCCCAACTAAATGAGTAGAACTGAGATAACATTAAATGATTACAACAGTCTACAGCATTTTCATCAATTCTGAGACATCAAAAACAGTGATATCAAAACAGGTTCCCTTTTCTCACTGAGTATTAATTCCTCCTCCATCATCTTTTCTAAGAGCAACAATGATTGCCAGCATAAATAGCTCATCTCCCAAGCCACCGTGGCTTGTAGGAAGAGGTCCAGAAGTAGCACATTTTGTAATATCAGCGGAAGCAACAAAACCATAATGATACAAAAGTACCAGAACTTGCTTACTAAAAAGTAAGCAAGAAAGGCAGGCCTGGGTGTGCTAATAACTTCCATTCAGGCTACCAGACAGTAGCAAATTGGTCCCAATTTCTACAGGAAGGCAAACAGACATGTCCTTCAGTCCTATTTATTTAGAAGTCAGTCACAAGGTTCTGCTTTCCTCTCTATGACGTTTTACAGCAGTGGACCGGCCTTAATTATCTGATGGCAACTGAATTCACGCAGCCTGCCTCTGTGCTTGGACACCGAAGTGCAGCTTTACTGTCTGGAAGGGAAGTCTGGACAAGGCCAGCATAAGCTTCTAATGACTTTAGGAAGTGGCAGGAAAATGATGATGTGGCCAGAGATACTCCCTAAGAGCTAATTCCAAAACCACTGCTGGGCTATGCAATTCGCATGCCACGCAATTCACACGAGTTGTTTTCCTAACCAGCTGGGACAGAGTAAGAACACATTTTACCCAGGGCTATGGATGCAACAGGAATGTGGACCTCCTGCAAGGGACTTTCTGTCACAGTCATGTGGCCACCCATCAGTGGGAGAGCCCAGCTCCACTTCCTGGAGGGACCTCAGATATTTCATTGACCTCACTGAGCTGTAATTTCTGAGTAAAAGTGATGATAAAATACCTCACTCATTCAGGAGTTGTGAGGAAATGCAATGGCAAGTATAAAGCAAGAGGCACACATCTTGACAACCAGTTACAGGATAATTCATTTACTTTATCTAGTAGAAAGAGACTACCGGAAACCATAACAGAAGGGGGCAGTAGAAAGAGGAACTGAAAGGGGGAAAGAAGGTTCTTGACACTGCCTTTCCACCTCTGCTATTTTATGTGTTTGTAGAGAGATCTTCAAAGAATCCTGTCTTTGAAACTGAGAATTACACTCCTCTGATACCACTGGCCTTAAACTACCGCTGTTTTAATCTCTGAATATGAAGGTGCTATCTTGATATAAACTCGTTTCCATCTGCGAATCATTATTTGAAATGGACTGTCCTTAACTAAAAGGACAATTCTGAAGCACCCCAAGTTCAGAAATCCACATTTGAATACTTCACTAGCTGCAAGGGGAACTGTACACAGATATGGGAGAGTCATACCATATTCTAGATATGGCATAAAATGTAATTTTCTGAGACAGCAAATACTTACAATTAACATCCTTCACTAAATTGTTCTTGGGTTTTTTTTTTTAAGTCTCCAACTCCCTACATGCATATGCTTCCTAAGAAAAGAACCTATAAGAAAATCATAGGCACTCATACACTTTTTATAAATTGCATGTAACTTGGTTAAGAGTAATTTCAGTGACTTGTATCCTCTTCCGTCCCTAAATAGTTTGGTAATATTTTGTGGAGAGGGTGAGGAAATCTAAATTAACCCATGAACACACAGCAATTTAAAGTCTCCACCAACACAAGTTACACATCAAGTTCTACCTTAAATGTCTTTTTTGGGCCAAGGATTTAGCTCAGCGGCCTAAGCGCCTGCCTGGCAAGTGCGAGGTTGTGAGTTCAATCCCTGGTGCTGCAAAAAAAAAAAAAAAAAAGGGCTGGGGCTTTAGTTTATCGGTGTAAGCACCTGCCTAGAAAGCATGAGGTTGTGAGTTTGATCCCTGGTACCACCCCCCCAAAATTTGTGTTCTTAAATGTCTTTTTTTTTCTTTTAATCTTTTTGAGACAGGCTTTCACTATGCAGTTCAGGCAGGCCTTGGACTCACTTTGTAGCCCAGGCTGGCCTCAAACTTGCAGCAATCCTCCTGCCAAGTACTGGGATTACAGGCGTATGCCACCAGACAACTGGTATACCTTAAAGGTCTTATCGTGCACTATTTCATTTAGTCCACGTGACAATACTAAAATTATGTTACTGCTCCTATTTTAAAGACAAAGAAACAAGTTTAGAAAAATGATGAAATTTCTTGAGATACTATAGCTAGTAAAAGGGGCAACTAGAATTCAAAGTCCATGCTTTTAACCACAAATTTATAGACAATTCTATAAAAAGCATGGGTGGGAGTGTTGTCAAACCTTTCATCTAAATAGAGTTCACTGCAATATACAAAGTTATTTTTATAAAAGGAAACAGAGGGTATGCTTTGTGTTTACAAAAGGTAATGAGAAATCACATACCGAAATGCCATGCTGATAAATATAAACAAAATCAGTTAAAACAACATTCCACATAATAGGCACCTGGATATCAGAAACACCTTCTCTTCTGGAAAACAGTTTGCTAAAAAGATTGCCATTATAAAAGCACATTTTTTCCCTTATTATATATCCTCTTGTAAAAAGACTAAAAATGCAGTCTCTCATTTCTGGAAGTCTAGACAGTGGCAGACAAAGCAACTGGGTGTGACTAACAGATGCTGACAAACAAACAGAGTCAAAGGTGAAGTGTGAGTCCTCACAGTTCTTGACCCTATCAAACAGACTCCTTTTTTTACCCTAAGGGCTGGAACTCTGCTGACCCCTGCCTCTGGTACAAGACCTGGTAGACATGAGGATATTTTTATCCCACAATTTTCCTTCAGTTCCTCCATCCTTTATTTAGAAAGCCAAAATAAAAACCAGAAAAACTATACTTATAAAGTCATAAGCCATACACTGTAATAGGTAAATAAAAGTCCTTTGACGTTAGAAGCCATGAAAGAACAGAAGATTAAAAAGTAAATCATAAACAGCTGTTCCTCCCCTCCCTATTGTTTATATTCTTAAGACATCCACTTTTTAAAAATATTCCCTATGTAGATCAAAACATGCTGTGCTTGGACAAGGGGAAAAACAATGATGTTAGCTTTAAAATATTACACAGTTTACATATCAACAGAGCTAAGTTTGTGCACATTATTCTATTTGGCAGCCGCTGAGCTGAATGGCTCAAGTGGAAAGCTATAATTAGTGTGTTAATTATCTCAGTCTACAGAAAAATCAAAAATACCTAGGTCACCTTTAAAATGGGATCGAGCTTGACTTTATACTCCCTGGTACACAGCATAAGATATACTGGTTTAACAAGTCAAGATGGTCCTGAAATCTTTTTCAACTTGAATTTGAGTATGCGAGGCCTGGATGAAAACAGATACTATTACTGGGGGGTGTCTGCATCTTCATCTCCCAGTTCCTTCTATCTTCTCCCTTCTCTCAACTTTTGTTTTCCTTTCCCTAAATATCTTTTCCCTTTCAGTTCATGCCACCCATAAATACTGCCCAGCTCATTACTGATTTGCAGGCTTAGCAAACTGGTGCCCTCATCCCAGTGACCTTTCTCGGTTGACTTTTTAATTTTTTAATTCTTGCCTTCAAGCATCAAAACACTAAACCAGCAACAAGCTACTCTCACAAGCATGGATCGCCTCTCACAGATCATGTATGTATGTGAGAGAAGGGCAAGGAAGAGTCACACCTTCAGAGTGCTGGTTGCATAATCAAAAGAACAACATTTGGCCAAAAAAATCTTTGAAACACAATATCCACTCACAGACTTCATGCATTTATATCCAGTAGTCCTTTTAAAGGGAAATTCTTCATCCTGGGTGCAGGTTAAGATTTTCTACTTACTTGGTTTGTTTGTTTTGTGGTGCTAGAGCTCAAACCCGGGGCCTTGTCCATGCTAAAAGCAGTCTACCACCATGCTACATCCCCAACCTTTGGCCTAAATTTTAAAATCACATAATATAAGCCAACTTCCATCAGGAGCAGCAGAATCATTACCAGTAGTAAGAGAGCCAGTAAGTTCAGGCAGGTAAAGAGATTTTGCTCCCTGAACTCTCGAGAAAGCATTTATCCTACACCCACATGTCTAAGGTACAAGCCAAGGAAGATCATCAACTCACGTATTTCTTTCTTATTTTTTAAAGAGAGGATCTCACCATGCAGTTCAGGCTGGTCTTGAACTTGCTACGTACCCCAGGCTGGTCTCAGAGATTCTCCTGGCTCAGCTGGGATTACAGGCATGCAACACCATGCCTGGCTATTAACTCATCTTTTGAGAAAGTTCAGGTGTTAAAATATAGTTATTACTGACCTCAGTAATAACTATTCTTAATAACATATTTTTTCCTTTACAATGTAAGTAGGGAAGAGAGGAGAAATTTCTTTTAAAAAATCAAAAGACTTCTTGATCCATTATAATGTGCTTCTAGATGCATTACAATAGCAACCAGAAGTCAGACTCTGTGTTCTGTCCACAACTGAGATAGAACACAGCTATCTCCTTTTAAATAAAATGGTTCCTTTCCTCAACAGGTCAAATATCATTATGTGACCAAAGTGAGATGAAAATGTTTATGTGCTTGCTTTCAATGACAAAGTGCCTATATAAGCAGCACAAATCCATGTGACTATTTATAAAGTACTGTAATTAATGGATTCTGACAATGACTAAATTGTACATTGGCAAAACCTCCAACACACAGAGTAGGCGGCATTTGCTTCTATATGATGGCTGGTGACACGGAGTTTGGACATGGCCAGAGACCCAGTCGCGGCGTGCACAGGCAGCAGTCCCGTAATATGCTCCAAAGAACATGAGCTCCCAGAGATGCAGCTCTGTAGTCAAAGGCATTTAGGAGCCACTGCCCTCTTGACGTTTCCCATCTCATATTAGAGCCTTGAAATTTTGTTTCACCATGTATTTTCTACACCTAGGATCAGAAAGTATGTAGTTTTTATTTCATATTAACTACTTTAACATCCTATGAAACACACTTTGGAAAACACTGCATTAACCCCCTCCAAAAAATTGCCCCTTGAAATTTGCTATCCAAAAAGTACTCGGATAAAATGCTAGACAAAATACAGGTATAAGCAAAAGTAATGTGTTTAGGATAAAAAAAAGAATCGATAAAAATTAACTGGACATAAAAAAATGCTTTAATTGAATACACGATATTTGTTTCTTTATTCCCAAATTTCTAACATAGCTTTTAGTCAATGGGACAGATATTAATATATCAATAATTTATAATTTGGCATAATATCTATATGTCAAAAGAATTTTGAGTTACTCTGCATCTGAAGGAAATGAAAATGAGAAGGGAAGAAATAAATTGAAAAGCAGAGACAGAGTTTCCTTCCCTAATTATTCACAGACCCAATTAGAATTCAGAAAACCATTCTTCATGTTTCAGGATTCGGGCATGGAAGCTGCTTTTATTTTTACCTTTACTGCATTGGTCAATGAATACCATATAAATGAAATGCTTTGTTATAGCACAAATCTTTTCAAATAATGCTTGAAGAACTAGAGACAAATGTAAACATTATACATTGCTAAGAAACCAGCTCTAACATTGGTCTACTATCATGACCACATAAATGAGTACTTATAAAAATCACTTAATCATACATAAAAACCCCATATCTTTTTTCAAAACATTAAACAGAATGTTATATTACCTTTCAGCCTAAAATATTTCCCAATTTATAGTTGTCTATAGTATGAAAGTATGAAGTCTGCATATCTAAATGTGATTGTTTAGATTTGGTAGAAATTTTACTCTTATTAAAAGATTATAGACTTTGAAAGGATACAGAAATAATTATAATGAGTCAACTAATCACTTTGATTCCTTCAGTTTCCAAGAGAGTGTGATGGTATACAGTATTCTCTAAGATATGTTTATATGCCTAAGTTACATACTATCAGAAATGTGGAAATGTGGCGTTATGTTTTGGGGCGAGTTTTTTTCAAAGGTACAGGGAAAGGCTGAGTTTACATGGTTGTTACAAATGATAACAAACTCACAAGTAGCCAAAAGGGATACATTCAATCAGATTCCCAAAATACTCAATAAAGTGACATCTTGGGGGATCTATACATACACTTGTGATTATCTCCGAAGAAGTTTTGTAAATTTCTCTAGCAAAGATATCCATTGCCTATTACAAATTATTTTTTCCAGTAACTTTGGAGTAAAACAGGCTGTGCAATTACACGTTCACTTCTGTTTCTGCCCAGAATATGACTTATAGAGGCCAATCAAGGACAATGAAATAATAAGCTCTATTATCCTAAACTGCCTGTTTCCTTGGGGTATGGGGGAGCAGAAACTACATAAGGCTCAAGCACAAATAAAAATCACAAATAGCAAGTAATATTCATTAGGCACTCATGAGGTTTGAGGAGCAATTCCAAATGCTTATTTATATAACTGGGAGATATGGTTGCTAGAATTATTTACAATGCTATGTTGGTAAGTGGAAAATTTCTTTCTACGAAGCAAAACATTTTGTGCAGACAAAACTTTTTCAGAGGTTTGCAACACACAAATTTCTAAACATAGTGCTTGCATTTAATAAAGGGACAAATAAGTACTGGGTTCTGGAAACTAAAGTTTCAAGAGTTTTGACATAGCCCCAAACAACCATGGCAAAACCACGGCAGCTGGCAAGTGTCCGGAACCACCAAACAGCTGCTGAAGCAAGTCGCATTCCAGAGCTGTAGCATTTCCTATAACACGGTAAATGCTGGTATGCAAAGAAATCCACTTCTTCACTAAAGCTGAATGAAGATCACGGGCAGAGAGGAGTCTTTACCATCAAAGCAGATACATATTTCCAAATGTATTTTTAAATGAATGAAAAGGCTAGAAACTTATTTTCTCAAAATGAATGCAAAGAAAACAGCTATTTCTTGGACAAAATTTAAACACGCCACTCCTTTTAATCCTTTTATAGTAAACTCAGGAGGAAAAGTCCCAGTAAGATGCAAATACACTGTGAATAATGGAGCCATGAAAACACATTAAAATGTTTTGTCTCCTAGCACTCTGCTGGAACATATATGTGGGTAACAAAGAAAAGCGATGTGTAGAATAAGCCCAACCTCCAACCAAGTCTTTTAATTTATGTGCACAAATTAGATTTTCTTTGCATTTTTAGCCTTACGATAAGATTAAAATTTAATTTTAAAACTGAGATTCACTAAGTGGCTCTACTAAAAGGTTGCCTGAAATATTATCTCAATCAAAGCCTACAGTGAGAACCTCCTTTCTATTTCTTGGAGAGAGTTGAAAATACCCAATTAATTTATAAAATGTCAATAGAAGAGGTTCTCCCAGATAGCAAATCTAACGGGTGCCTGGTACACTTCCCTACTAATATACGCAGTCACGCCTTTTCTTTTCTTTTCTTTTCTTTTCTTTTCTTTTTTTTCTTTTCTTTTCTTTTAGTTTCTTTTCTTTCTCCTCCTAATCTGCTGTGGCTCCATTAGTAAGCCCCTAAAAATGTAACTAGGCATTTACACTCTTCTTGATCTGGAATGTTCCATGTCAGAGGAAAACCCTCACTCCTCCACCCCCTACAAAAGTACACAGCTGGTAGGTAGAAATCTGGGCCCATATGAGGGCACCCACTTATGCACATGCATACACACAGCTAAAATGTTTAATTCCTCTAGCACCCTCTTCTATTGATTTTCTGATAAAGACAGGATAGGAAGGGGTTTTTGTTTTTACTGAATTCTATACTAGTATCAGATACTGAACAATTCCTTGTTGAAAAGATATCACAAGAACAAAACTTGAAAATGCGCCACCAAAGCTGTCTGAAGTCCAAGGTGCTGTCTTTTCTCAGCACTGGAAGCCTTGGAACCAAGTACGCATCATGTTAAAGCCAAACATCTGAAGTATCATTGTGAAACCCAAGCCTATAACTCTGTCCTCCTCCAAGCAGTGGACTCACATATGTGCATTTCAGCAGAGATTTAGGAATTGCTGAGGTTTTCCACGCTGCTTCCATGAAAACCAATACTTCTAAGTTTCACTGCTGGCTCATGATGTAAAGCTAAACTTAGAAATCAAGCTAGGGTCTATATCAAGCTACACCACCTAACTAGTTGGGGGTAGGAATGTGACTCTATAGACAATTCCAAATCTTAACTCTTGGTTTTAATGAGCAAAGCAGACCAATAAAATTCAACCCTCCAGGTAATTTAACAACAACATAAATGCTTTGGAATGCATTCGAGTATTACATTTGGCTATTCTGAGGTTTTGATCATATGACTACAGGGGAGGGGTGCTATTTACAACTTGGTATGTGTGAAAATTGTGCTATAGGGTATGCCATACCAGCGCAGGTGATTGAAGGTTTTATTAAGTCATTCCAAACCAGTTTCTGCCTCAGAAAAGGCTGGAAAATGATCCATGATATCCCTGATAGCTTCCTATCTGCACTAATTCTTCCCAGCCACCTTGTCTGGTGGGTTGTCGCTCTTATTGATAAAGTTTGCTTCTTATCAAACCTTAAACTGAATAAAAGGGACCTGATGGTTCACAAAGCTTTTTTCTTCCCAGAAAAAATTATACATGTGTATAACTCAGGTTCTAAATTTGAACAGAAGTAGGAATTTTATAGACACTTTAATAAGCTAGAATTTTCCAAATCTGTTGTCTGACTTAGTTAAGCTACAATTTGTAAATCTAGAAAGCTAAATGACTGTTTCATGAATGCAATCTGGAAACCATGACAGAGTCGTAAGTATGGTCACAAAAAAAACAGAGGTTGCCAAGGGCATTACTTTCCACCATAAACTAAAGAAAAACTAAAACTTCTCATTATTTTTTAGCAAACACTTTGGTTACTGGATTACACAGGCACTTTATTCCGATCAGCCCAAATGCAAACAAGATAGAACTAAAATGGCTAAGCAGCATTGAAGGCTAAACTGTAAGATCGACGTGAACACTGCCCTTGCTTATTACACAACATTCTAAATACACGTCAGAAGGCACCTCGAGGTTCACAGTGTTCCAACAATACACAATCACTATTTTCTTTTTTCTTTTTTTTTTTTTTTGCGGCATCAGGGATTGAATTTATGACCTCACACTTGCCAAGCAGGCACTTAGGCCACTGAGCTAAATCCCCAGCCCACAATCACTATTTTCTAGAAAAATATAAATGCAAACTTGGTTTGATTTGTGAAATGATTGAAAACTTTCCTCTTAGTGAATATAAATTTGTTAACTATCTTTCTGTTATTGTAACAATATATCTGAGACAATAAACTCATAAGAAGGAAAGGTTTGTTTTGGCTAACAGTTTTGGAAGTTTCAGGTCAGAGCTGGTTGGCCCTGTTCCTTTTGAGCCTATAGGGTGGCAACACATCATGGTGGGAGCCCATGGCAGTGAAAGCTGCTCACCCCATGGGAGCCAGAAAGCAAAATAAGAGAGCGGACAAAGGTCTCAATATCCCCTCCCAGGGTACATCCCCAATGACCTAACATCCTTCCACTAGGCCCCACCTCCTGAAGGTTCTATCCCACTTTCCAATGATGTGACAAGCTGGGGGTCAAACCTTTTAAAACTAGGCCTTTGAGGACACTTATCCAAATCCTAGCAATTAATACACTCTATCATTTTTTAAATGATCCTAATTTAGAATCACTGCCCAGAATTCTATGGGAAGTCATTATGTCTGTCTTATTGCACTGACTACTCAAGCGGATGACTCCTCAGATATTACTGTCTAAAATGCCACAAGAACATAAAAACATGAAGATAGAGCAAATCACAATATACTACAGCTTAACCTATTACAGATGACGTTAGTGAGACATGATTAACAGACAATGCACTAAGAGTATTAACTGGAGAAGGGGTTGGTAAGCATTTACTGTATAGGGCCTGACTGTATAGGCCTACCTGTTTTTAGATTTGTGGGCCATGTATGGTCTCTACAGCCACAACTCAACTCTGCCACTGTGGCTCAAAAGAAAGTACAAACAACACATAAATAAATGGGTGTCCCAATAAAACTTTACAAAAACAGGTTGCAGCTGTATTTGACCTGCATTTCTAGTTTGTCAGCCCCTCATCTAGTGTAAAGTAAGAAAAACTATACACTTTGTTGTGAATCAGGAGCAAGAATCCAAAAGAGGCTACATGTAAACACAAAAACAGCTCACAGAAACAACTCTGTAAATATAAAATATCTTTCTGGTGAAATAAAATAGCTAACAAGTGGTCTGCCAAAGTATAAAAAGGCATGTATTTGTCATTCTTACAAAATACCATACTACTGTGGTTACCCTGCCAAGAAAACCAACCTTAGAAAATTCTGCATCATCTTTGAAATGCATTTATAATAAAGGTTGCACAATGATTTTGTGAATGAAAAGATAAAAGAGATGATACTTCCAAAGTACAAGGAAAGATCATTGATGAATAAAGGAATGAGAGAGAATTGCATCACTTAGTGCCTTATACTGCTAAAGGTCCTGTTTGCTTTAATTCACCATTCGAAAAATGTTTCCTATACCATCCTAGTTTGGGTTCCTTTTTATTCAAATTGCTACATTTGGTGGGGGGGGGTTCTCTTTTTATACCATGTTGTGGTTTCTACAGTCCTGAAATGATGCAAGAGTCAAAGTTCCATATGAAAGCTCTCTGGGAAGGCTACTGTCCACATTTATGACAAAAACATCACAAACAAAATCCACAGAAAGTGTCATAGATGCCACATCTCACATCCTGGTGGTTACCTCCTTTGAATGCCAACATGAAAATGAACTGAGCGACCCGAAGAGCTTGAATTTCAAGGGTATCTCTAAAAAAGATGCTATCTGCTTTCTAAAAGCAAAACAGAAACAGAAAGGGACTCTATTTCTAGCACTAACAACACAAAATATTAGATCATAGTGAATTTGATCACCAGTGGCCAAGTGTCAGCCTCCTAGTTCTTTTTCTCTTGATTTCTACAACGCTAGTCAAGTGTTATTCATTCTCCTCACAATAATTCCAATCAATTTTTTAAATGCCATAAAAAAGACCCTACATAAATTCTCCATTCATAAAACTATAACTTCTGAATCAAATTTCTCTATGGTAATACTTAAACGATTCTTTTCTTCATTGTGAAATGAATCTCAGGGTATTAATGTACTTGACTTAGTAGTACAACCTTTGGGCCAGTCTCTTAGTAATCAAAGCTTCTTAAGTTGTCAGTATCAGTGTTATACAGCAAATGAATTTTAAATCCTAACAAAATGAAAATTCTGGCACACAATTCTGTAGTTCATACAAATGATGAAAAGTGGAACTTAGATAAACCTTAATCCCAGAACCATTTCCATTCAGCCTGAAAATCAGTTTGATTTCTCTCCATTATAGATTTTCTAAATATTTTTCCTTTGCTTTCACTATCCTAAAAAGTGTGCATTATTTTAGCAGTCCAAAGGATCACTAAAGAAAAATGACAAGAGTCAGACTTTAAAATATGGATTTTTAAATTGTTATGAAAGGTAGCCCACAACCCCAAGACATGTCATTAGTCTCAATGAAGACCTGCAAAGAGAGAGAATGAGTGAAGATGATGTTACTAATCCAAGAAAAAGAAATCAGAGCAAATCACAATGATGTTGATCTATTACATCCTAGCATGATTTGCCTCTTGTATTGCAGCTGTCACAATCTGAATGCTCAATTATATGCAAACAGATCACATGCGAGCTGTTCATCTGCTAAGTTGGTCTTTCTACAAGACTATGTACCACAAGACACTCATTAACTGTGCCCTAAACACTTTAACAACACAAAAACACATGTAAGTATTTTAACACATGTCATCAATACTGTACTGAGAACTCTTATCACACAAACTTCGTTTCTTGTTAATTCTCATCACAGCCAAGAAAGTTGCTTACAGTTCCATTCCCATTTCTTTCTGCTTGGCTTACATTCATACCTCTCCCAGTCCTACACTGGAGTCTCACCAATTCATATTCTTTTCTTAGAAAAGAAAAATCTGCTCAAACTCAGCTCCCTCAGGAAATAGAGTTGAGATGAAATGAGAATTAGATAGCAGATAATGCCTTTCAATTTTTATTGGCTAGCAAGATGCAAACGCATGGAATGAATGGCTATTTGTTGTCCCCAAACTTCTTTAGAGAGTGCTCTCTGAGCAGCCTTCTCCAGAACTGGTCCATATTGTTCCATTAGGGTCAGAAGGAATTTTTACTGCACCTCTGTGGAAAACCAACAACTTATTTGGGTTTTCTACGAAGTTGGTTAACGTCTCTCAGCCCCAGTGAGTTCTCTAAAACAACCCACAGGCACTAATAGTTGGTCTTCCTCAGGCTCACCAGAGTGTAGAAACCATAGTGCTTCTCTACCCACCAACTTGAGACTACATTCACAGCTTTGGAGCAAGGAGAAACTCCAGCTTCTACCCTGCAAAAGTTGGGGCTGAAAAAATAAGGCCTTCCCATGACTATGTTCTGTTACGTCCTTAGAAGAAATATGTGGGATGTCTTCATTAACCGAACATGCCTGCAACCCAGAAAGAGACATTTAAAAAAGTAAGTCCAGGGCCAGGAATTTAGCTCAGAGGCTTAAGCACCTGCCTGGCAAGTGTAAGGTTGCGAGTTCAATCTCCCCTACCAAAAAAAAAAAAAAAAAAAAAAAAGGTAAATCCATTCAAAACATACATGATATATATATATAATGAAATGGATTTAGATGAAATTTTATATTGAAAAATAAAACCGAGGCCGGGAATATAGCTCAGTGGCACAGTGCCTGCCTGGCAAGTGCAAGGTTATGAGTTCAATCTCCAGTACCAAAAAAAAACCCCAAAACATAGAGAGAAAAGTCTATTTTATCTTATGTTTAACAAAAGTTATAATTACCTCTGCTGGCGGTCTTAGAATGAGCAAGTGATCAAGTTTTCATTTTCTTGTATTATTTTTTCCTTTATATTTCATCTTTGACTTTTTAGTTGGTTTTCATAGAATAAAATAATAAAATAAATTTTAAAATATTAGTCACAGAATAATAAAGAGGATCATTTCTATGAAATATTGAAAAATTTTAGCTATTTTTAGGAGGCCCTTTCTCTTAATCCTACAATATTTTTACCACTTTAAAAGTATAGAATAAAACTGATGGAGAATGGACATTGTTATTAATATAGACAAAGAGTAAGCAAGGAGAGTGTAGAAGTGGTTAGCTCAAGTGAATATTTTTAGCTCTGTTTTCCTACTAAATCCTTCTAATGCAGGACTTAGATAATGATGATCACTCTCCCACTCCCCACTCCACTGGGACCACCATATGGTGGGCTTCGGTTTCATCAACCCACTAGAAACCTCCATGAAACTACTAGAGCCAGCTGTTCAGTGTAGCTCAACGCAAGAATGATCACAGAATTAACACCTAAGAGCAAATGGTGTAATCAAAAACACCACTTAAAGTTAATTTAACCAACATAATTTTCCAGGAAGTAGGAAAAAATCAAGTTAATAAAAAAAAAAGCAGCAAAAGTCAAAGCAGAATCACTCGACCCTATTGATGCCACATGGTCCCACCAATGAGTTTTAAATGTTACTGAAAAAAATGCTCTGAAATGTGGGTGTTGGAGCAGACTATTATCTAGCATACAGGAAGATTAAAGGATTAAAATGAACTAATACTGTACTTCCTAAAACATACAGACTTCCATACAGTGCCACTCAACTGGCAGCCAACTGTTATCAGAAGGCTAAATTTGGATATAATAACCTAAAAACCACTTTAGAGAAAAAGAGTACTGAAATAAATGTAAGCTATACTAAGGACCAATAAGCAAAGAGGGTCATGCCTGATAACAGCTTTCCAAAACAAAAAGGACCAATTCAAGATATACAAAAACTGGGTCAAACTGTTTATGCTAGAATATGTGTTAGACACTTTAAACATGGATCTTCCCCCAGAAAGAAGGGCTTTTCAAAATTGAGATCCAGCTTTAAAGAAACCAGGTCAAGAATGTCTTGCAAGGAATGTGTCAGCGATCATCACATGAGAGGCCAAGCATCCAAGTAGGCCTGAAAGTAGGACTAAACTCCCGTCGCAACTCTCAGATTGCCTGGTTTGGCTAGTGGGCATCTCTGGCATCACAGCAAAATGATGTTGTGGTAAGATAAAAGATGAAACCTGCTCAAGGTATCCCTAAAATATCTTGATGGTCTGAGTGATGCTGGGAATGAGTGTATAAAAATTTACATCAGAGGTGTCTTTGGCTCCTGTTCGTGAGGTCCCATCTGGTTCTAACAAAAGTAAAATCAAGGCAAGTAACAGAGCAAGTGGAAGACCTCTGATCCTCTCCAAAAGAAAACTTAGTAGGCATGGTGGACGGTCCTAGGATATACGCCAACCTTCTAAATGGGCTTCCTGTCATACTTTGAATGAAACCAAAGTTAACGCGGTCTACCAAGCCCTCAAAGATGTGGCCCTAGCCTACTACTCTGGTTCAGTCTCCTACCCCAGCCCTTCATGTTGCCCTAACACACTTGAAACATTCCAGAATTGATCCGAGGGCAGAAATCTGCATCTGCTCCAGAAAATGCTCTTTATCATAGTCACGCACCTTCTTCCAAGCCTTATCCAGGTCTATGTTCAAACACTACTCTTGACAAAAAATGCCCTGCCTGCCCTTTCTTCTAGTTTCCTTTATAGTATTTTATTTTTTTGTGGCTCTCTGAATTATACTACTTTGTTTACTTGATTATCATTTGTTTCTTCCATCACACTGATCTATACTCCATAAAGACAGGAAATTACTACTCTGTCTCATTCACCAGTCTGTTTTCCAAAAATATATCTCAGCATATAATGTGCTTCAGTGAATAAACATTTCTGGGATGAATGAGTAGACTTGTATCATTGTTTTAATAAAAATATACCTTATGAAACAATGAAGTATCAAATAATAAGCAAGAAATCTTGATAAGATTAAAACAAACCAAACCCACAAGACTAACCAAAGTCCTGATGTTTGAATGCTACATAATTAAACAAAATGTACTTGGTAAAACTATCAGAGTACTCTTTCATATTTGCTGACTTTAAAATCCATGTGAAATTAGGCTCTGGCTGTTACTAACCCAATTTGAATGGCCTTGAAAATTCACCAAAATCTTGATTCTTCCTGAAGTCATCAAAAATTGACTGAGGTTAGAGAGATGGTGCCCTCTGTGACCTGTTCTCCAACAACGTCATGACACTTGATGGCATAACAGGACCACTCACCTTCAATCTGTTTCATATGTATTTCAGTATTGCTTTTGCATCTAAAAGGACAATCAGAACCCAGGACTGGGCAATAGAATTCCCTTAATTCAATATGACCACTATTACTGAGTCACTCTAACCAGGAGTTTCCTCTTAAAGCGCAGAAGAAATGCAAAGATGAGAATCCACTGAGTCAAGTCAATAAAGAGTTATCTAACAGACAATGAAACCGGAGACAACTGAAGCTACCAGCCTTTCCCCCTCCCAAACCAAGGATTCTATTGGCAATGCCCTACATGGACACTGAACTCAGGATGGCCCAGGTTCAATCAATCGGTGCCCAAAAAAGGAAAATGCCCCCGAGTGACTTGAAGAAGCAATCAGAGGTGAAATTAGCCCACAGCAATGAAGCGTCCATGCCACAGAGCCATTCCTGAGTTTGTTCTTCCTGTCAGCTATCCACAGATGGAAGACCGTGACATGCACGTGACACCATTTTACCATTTTACGATTCTTAACATTTTACAGGCGGCTTAGAAACAACTTCCATTTCCAAAGTAACCGTTTATCAATCCATCGTTATAATAACAAAGTAGTTTAACAAAGCTGTTTCTTTCAGTGAGAATGGGGTAGGTAATAGGAGAAGACTTCTCCTCTGCTCATTATCTCCAGAAAATTTGTATCTATGATTCAAGAAAACAGGTAGATACAAAAATAAGTCATAAACCAATGGAACGGGAGTCTTACAACTTTGCTGAAAAACTCGGATCACTCACTGATCACAAGCTCCACTTCATCTCAGGGAAAACACATTAGCCACTGAAGTTTCATGACTCATCCGATAAGCATAAGAGGTGCACAGAAATCCACTCCTCTCCCAGGAAGAAAACAGGAAGTTTAAAAAAAAAGAAAGAAAGAACACCTAGTATTCATAAATGCATCTCTAAAACTTTATGATGAGGGCTGATTACAGTGTAGACACAGGCAGTTAATTACCACTGTTCAGAAATTATTTTCGAACAGTTAATAATCAGACACTATATAAAAGAAGAAACATCATTTAACAAGCCACCTTTTAATTCCTTTAATTAGTCTCATCAACTATGATTCTTTTTCCAATCATATCTTTGAAAATCTGAATGGCTTCTTGCCCAACTGAATTTTTCAAAAGAAACTTCCAAAACAAACAAACAAAAAAATTGAAAACTAAATTTGGATGGGGCCATTTAGTTTTTTTGATAAACTTATGATCAGACATTCTTTACACGAACTCCTCTACCTAGCTTGATTTTTCCTATAAAGACTCACCACTCTCTGAAATAATTTTATCTGTTTATTAACAGTTTCTCCTACCAGGATATAAGCTCCAAAATGGCAGAAACCAAACCCATTTCTCAGCTGTATTCCTTGCACCCAAAACAGTGCTTGGCATTATAAATATCTGAGGAGCAAGTGAATCAACATATAAATGTAAAACATGCACTCTGGACACACATATGCAAACTGAACATACATATGTAATATATTTATTGTACAGCACTATAAAACAGACAAACATTACACAAATGTACTTATAGTCCAGAGATTAGGGGCTTTTTCTGATTCTACAATTAAACATCTGTATCATCTTGAGGAAGTTAAAGTGTTTGGCCCTGGGTCCATTTATCTGTGGAAACATTTACAACTTTATTTTAATCTTTAGGGGTACTTTTAACTCTAATATTTTTCTTAATGAATTCAAGGGATACATCCAAAAATTTACATAACCCACTCAACAAAGACAACAAAATAGCAAAATAACTAAAGTTCCAACCCCTGACCCCTAGGTAATTACATATCATTAACTAACTATGGTTGATGGCTACCTGTAAAACTGTCATATTAATTTCCACTCCTTCCCCAACCTACTCCTTTGTTCTTTATTTTCTATTCTGTTTTTCCTTGATCAGTGGAACTCTGAAATGACTTTGGAATACAAATGAACCCAGTGAGCCGCTGAATAACAGGCTAATACCATGAAGTTGAGTACAGGGGGAAAAAACAAAAATACACCCATCTATAAATTTCTCAGCAGTCATGCTATCCCCTGTCATCACTGTCCTTCCTGAAGATACTTCTGACCTTGACAAATACAAGTAAGGACCAAGAAAGACTTCATGTTTAAGCGGTCGCCCTCACCACAGAGTAAACTTTAAAATCACATGCAACACTGTCAACACTGCTATTTATTCTACAACAGTGAAGATGCAATAACAAGAGAAGACGTAGCTAGTTGTAGTTTTCCAAAGAGTTTACTCAGGACAGGTAAACTTCAGATTCTGTGACCAGCCTGCAACAACTGATCTAGTTTGCCACTAACCAGGAAAGTCATGCCATTGGCTCTTTCTTAATCCTCTTTCCAAGATGGTGTCCCTTCTGCTCAATCGGGCACATACCATGGGATCCGATGAGACTTGAGTAGAGATATTTATTAACAGGATCTTGTATAAGCAAAACACTCAGCACTGCCCAGTAATACTTTTATTTTCCATAGTTAATACATAATTAAATCCACTGGAACTATAAAATGCATGTTCATACCTCCTTTTAAAGTTTAATGAATATAGTTCAGCCTTTAATCCTGATTTACACTTACAGCTTGTAAAATAATTTAGCCCACATGGAGAACATTGTTTTTTCCTACACCAAGCTAATAAATGCAACCCAGTTTCCTAGAATGTAACAACACAACACACTCATACTCTGTGAAATAAGTATCTGTACTGCAGCATCAACATTGATGCATCTTTTCAGGCACTCAATCATGACCTATTCCTCAAGCCAAAAAATCTGACTGAATATGAAAAGTGTTTTTAATAAGAACACCAAACCAAAGGTACCCTTGCATTCTAAGGGTAACAGGGGAGTTAGATGGACTTAATTCAAACCACTACAAACCCAGGCTTGAAGGATGGTTCAAACTCTACCACCACACTTTCATATATTCTTTTGAGTCTCAAAACAATACTCTAAGATGAACTGGAGAAGTATTACTACCTCTAACTTTATGAATCAGAAAATAGGTCAAAGAATGAGCTGCCAGAATCAGAAATAAAATTCACATCCCTTTTTCTTGTCCATTCAGACTCTAGTCTATCATTGGACCCTTTCCTTAAAATGGTTACCCTAGTCTTGCATTTTAATAAATACAGAACCAATACTCACACACTAGGGTAAATGAGTGAGTAAACAGCAACTTGCAAGTTTTTCTTTTAGCCAAGCAAATTGGATGCTTGGCAGAAATTAAAAAGAATTTATCAAGACAGAAAAAAATGATGCTGGTAAATTCTATCTTTTCCCTCCATATCAATTTTTTTAAAAATTTCTAATCTTCTTATAGAAGATGATTACAAGAAAATCAAATTTTGGGATCAGAAAAGCAGAACTGAAATCAAAAGCTTATCATACTGATAAGAATACTTACACAGGAAGCAATAAGTTACCACTGCTTCCTGTTTGAAGCATTCTTATCTGCAGTGTGGAAAGTTTTTTCACCACAGAACCTCACATTTAGGACACTTCCTAAAATAGCACCTTCTGATCTTCAGCTGTCAGCTGATGTTGTTTCATAAATAGCCTAGCATATGCACTTGGAGAGTTGGTTCCACTCTAGATGCAAAATACAGCCTGGTAATACCAATTCCTTGTAGACTTTGGTGCCAATACAGAACATGCAAAATCAAGCAGTTATGGAAATTCTACACAGGACACCATAAATGCCTGCAGTGAATGACCTATAGAACTCTATTTGGACTATTTCTGCAAACTTTGAGGTAAAGACCATTAGGAAACATATATTCCTATTTTTAGGATATGGTTCACAAAAGAACAAGATTTATTTCAGTTTAGCTAATATTTAAACAGTTTTAAAAACATCTTTTCACGCAGAGTCATCCTAGTGAAAAGGACCTCCGGGTTCTCGGTTTGAAACAACTTTTCTACAAGCGTTCACAGTCAACAAGTACAGAGAGCAAAACTGACAATAAGGGAATGTATTTGAAAAATTACACATATAACCCATGGTTATAAACAGCAAGACCGTGTGCTTTCTTTCTTACACACACACACACACACACACACACACACAGAGGTATAAGAGACATCTAGTTATAGTATGATCTAGCATGTCAGGAATTTTATTGCCAGAATTATACAACGAGCAGAAACAACTCCGAGGGAGGAAGGGAAAAGGGAGGGAGGAAGAGGAAAGAGACAGAAGGAGAGAGAGAAAAGTATTTTTAAAGGTAGGGATAAAGGACAACGTGAAATGGGACCATGAAGAATAAATGAAGGCCTTGGGATTTTTGTATTTTCTTTAAGTGTCTTTGTGACTTCTTTCTCCCTCCATCCCTGGCACATACTTCTCTTGGGAGTTAAGAGTTTCGCCATGGTTCCCCAAGGATCACATGGCTCCAAGATGGTACATAAATCTCAGAAGTTCAGCTCAGTTCAATTGTTAAACAAATAAGTATTGACATGCAACAGATTAAAAGGGAAAGAACACAGGAAACAGGAAGTAAATCTCAAACGGCACCCTGGAATCACTGTACTACAGAATGATGAACAGTTCCAGGCAGGAAAAACACGTGAGAAGCTTTACAGGCTTTGGAAACAGCCACAGAATTCACTTAAGGTTAAAAAATAGGAAGGAGGTAAACCTAAAAAGGATTAATATTAAGGGAAAACTGCTGATTTCGCAAAGGCCAGCGGGCTGTCTAAGCAAACTATGGTACATTCATACAAGAATATTAATGACCAATTAAAAGAAAGGAGCTACCAAGTGACAGAAAGGTGTGGATGACTCTTAAGTGCATATTGCTTTCACAGAACTTTCAAACAAAACTTTGGAAAAGAAGGATTAGTATACACATGTTGTAAGTTTTGCATAAGAGTCTCAAAAAGATGACTCTTAATACCCACCGAAAATTATTAACATTCGATGCTTAAATGTAAGCTATGGCTCATGACATCCACACACATGTGGCCCAATACAAACCAGTGGTCACACTTGTGGTCTCTTACCACAAGTCTCATACTTCTAACGCCCTTCTCAAGTTGTCACCTGTTTCAGATCTCTCTCAAGCAGATACATATTAACTTCAATTCTCACTTCCTTCTATTTTATAACCTGCCTATTATGTCAGAAAAATCTTGACTATGTTTTGTTTGGGAGTCACAAGATAACCTTAATCATGACTGATAAAACCATAAGGAACACCAGTGAAGTAGGTCCAAGCAAAAGGAACTCATGTACAAGTATAAGGCAACTGCATGCACAAATAATGTGGGCAATCCCTCAAGTCCATATAAGGGGTCAGAAGCCTTCGTTACTTCTCTCAGCCTGTCCCATTGTTTCCTAAGGAAGCCGGTCCTTTATTGCCTTTCATTTAACTGGTCCTTGAGAAAGGAAGCTCCACAAGGGTTTGAATTATTGTCTTCACAGAATTTTCTTCACAGATGTAACTCATGAACTTAGGAGTACATCTGGCATTCAGTAGAAACTCACAAACTCATTACATTAATTAACTAGAGTTATCTTTCATGTCTCACCTACAAACACTTGCGTTTTCAGCAATTCTCCACTATTATTTACATGGCCAGTTATGATTTCTTCCAACGTTCAGGTGTGATAATCACAATAGCTTAATTATACAAAGAATGAAAAGATTTAAGACAATATTCAGTGGCCACCAACTGTTAAGACAATGGTAATAGTGTAAGAAAAACTCTGTTCTCAACAGAATGATTCGCATCAGAATGATTAAATAAGGTGGGTGCTGCTGTACTTCCCACACTGTGTTTTAAAAGCACATGGTCTAATACTCATTCATTAGGTATCTGGAAATGACACATGGTATCTACCCAATGCCATGCTCCTTCCACTAAGTTTTCAAACTGTCAACCAAGTTCACAGAGAGAGAAATAGCCTAAAGTCAGACGCATATCTGGAAGAAAAAATTTTTCAAGTTTTGGAAAGTAGAAAAAATGTCAATGACTATGAAGGACTGATAAAACCGAAACCCTACTTACAGTAAAGTAGAATGCATTTATGTCCCAGAACGCAGGTAGAGCGAACTTTTCATTGAAAGATAACAAATGTTTTCCCTATACATAAAATTGCTTGGGCTTTAAATTTTATCTCAATACTTAAAATGTCAAATAATATTTAAAAAGAATTGTTGTAATAGTTGACAAACTAGTTTAGAATGCACGTTTTATTGTTTCTGATAATCACTATAGTAGAACCTCAAGTATGGAAATTAATGTTGGAGGGTGGGATGGGGAAGTCTTAAATCTTAGCAGTTCGGTTCAATTTCTTGAACCAAGGTAATGTTTTAACAGAGTACCTAACACTGGCTAAATGAATTCATTTGAATTGAATTCTTTTTCCCAGATTTTACTTACACATTTTAATAGAGGGGGGAAATAAATGAGGCAAAGGAATATATTAGGAGGGGGCTTTATGAACCACAAACTTAGTAACTAGCCTCCTTCTAAAAATAGAAACAACTAAGATTTGGTACTGATTTTCCAGGCAATTCTCTCATTGCTTTTGATATCTTCAACCTCAGTGAAAATTCTATGCTATGACCTAGATTAGTAAGCTACAATTAACATCGAACAACTATGTTAACAGAATAAAAATTGATGAGCTACTACTGGAGGCACCGAAATAAATCTTGTCAAAACAAAGCAAAGTTTCTGTCAATCTTCAAAAGAATGGTTTGGGGAACAGAGGAAGTATGCGAGACTAAGATTCATTGCAATTCCAGACATAGGAATGATATAACTGTAACTAACTTCACCCAAGTTTTCCTATCCATAACAGATTACAAAGACCCTTATAATTTTCCTTGGCATTTTTTAATGTATTGATATTGTCAAATCTGAATTTAATTTTAAAATATTTGATGAATGAAATGCTTACGGATATTCAAAATATACCTACATTATTGCTTTTATTTGGGAGTTTCCTAAAGCCATGCTCTTCCCTGAACTGGTGATAAGCATGTTTTCAATTTGGCAAGTATTTCATAAGCACCAACTCAGATAATGGAGCTCACAATTTTCAGTAGATAACAAAGCCCTGAAACCAGTACCTATAGCAAAAAACATGTGTTGCATCATCTCTAAAGAAGAGGTAAACTTTCTGAAAGAGGAGGGTACTGGCTAGGTATACTTGAACTTAGCAAATAAAATACGTTAGGGATTTTTTTCAGTCAGTTGAATGTATGTATATATGTATGTACGTATGTATTTATTTATTTGTAAATACAATTTTACTCATGCTAGAAATCCATACAAACTTTTTAGAGCTAAGACCTCTTCCCACATGCCTTCTGCTACTGTTTTTTTAAAAAAATATTTCTCATTCCACCAAAACAACACGAAACAAAACATCTTAAATTCTCTTGTGAGTAACAGTAAATCCTATCAGGGGTAGGAAGAGAGTCTTGGAATGGGGCTCTATTCTTACAGAAGAGACACATTAATTAAAAATCCACCTAAAAGGAGCCAGTGAATTAGATCGAATTGGGTGGCATGAGTTTTTGTTGTGCACTTGCTAATGCAAAGAGGCTTTCCAAGAGGCCATCTAACACAGCGTGGTGGGAAGCAGGCTTTGAAGATACAATGACATTCCTCCCGCGAGTTTCAGGCTGGAGGCTAAAAGCACCAGCCATTCATTTTTCCATCTTGAGACACATTCTTCACCCAGTTCAAAGGCCCGAGAAACAACAAGTCCCTGCACTTCCCGAAGGTCGTCCCTTGTAAGGACTTGTGAGCCACCAAAGGCTCAAGCCGCAAAATATTTTTAAAGACCTAGTTTTAGGACTGTAACCTTTTTATTAGGCTGCAGTTTCTACCCTCTAACCTTCTTCCCCACCTTCGCACACACATTCTCACATGCTTAAATTTGGGAAAAAGGGAAAGTTTTAATTATACTCTCAGTGATTTCCATGGTACCCAACCAGTGAAAGTGTTTTCAGAAATTATTTCATTATCCATTCTTTTAAAAATGGAACATTTAATATTCCTTAATCTAACCAGAGGGAACGGGATCAGCTTTCAAAGGAAGTTATTGTTTAGCTGCGGTTCAGCGTGTGCTGGAATCAGGAAGGGGGCAGATGGGCAGGCGAAGGAAGCTGAGGGAGGCTGGGTGCTGCCAAGATCACAATATAAATACCACCGCTCAACTAGCTCACATAAAACTTTAGGGTTCCTCCGCCCCTCCTTCCACCACAACACATTTTACACAGCGTCCCATTTTGTTTTGTTCTGTAACCTCAAAAACATTTTAGGCATTTGAGATTCTGGTAAAGGAGAAATGTAAATATTGGCAGATGGGAGAGCTGGGCAGAGTTAGCCAAAGTGCTGCTTTTGCCTTGAGAGAGATGCTGCATTTTGCATTCGTGTTTTCTCTCCAAAATCAGTGACTTGCACTTCTGGATCACACTCCCTTTCAACCTAGCCCTCTACCTGGCCCCACAAAACATGGTTCTCCCTACAACCAGTTCTCGCTGGCCCAGCTGGTAGTGCAAATGGAAAAGGATGGTCAGTCACTCATGAAGGGACCATGCGAAGATGTCCCCTGGGAGAGTTTCCTTCTAGTACTATGTTTGATCACAGGTCCTAAGTAAGCCACCTAAGAGTTGTTAGAAAGTGTAATTCTTTAGTCTAAGTCACAGGAGGAATCTAAGTAAACAATGTAAATCTTCAACAACTATCCATGGCACTAACCATACAGAACACAACATTTTCTACTAAAACCTCAGTTTCTAGCAGCACCTTTACTAACAATCCAATAGCAAGCATCATCTAATGGCCAGTATCATCCCAAAGAGGCCTGAGGAAGGGCATCTTTGACAACCAGCCCCAACCCACACTCCAGCTCACTTCCAACACATGTGTTTACCCAGGTGAGCCAAGGAGAACTGTCCAGCTGAGCCCAGCACATATCACCAGTCCACAGAACTATGATCTAACAAATGACTGGTGTTTTATAGTACTTAGTTTGATGGTAGCTTTTTATACTTCAAAAGCTACATGATATATATACACCTAAAAAAACTAGATAACGTCACATATAATACTCTTTAATGGCTTTTATAAAAGCTCCTTCATGTTAATGAATTTTATTCCTCTTTACATTATGTGATAAGAAAACCTGACCGTATTGCTACAAGTATATCCTTACAAGTCACCAAAAATGACAAAACACTGCTAATTACGATTTAAATGTTATTCGTTATCATATTCTTGAAAGTTCTATTTTGTAACAGAAGCAATCTCGTTCTGCTCATACACTTCCTGGACCACAATCAGAAAAAATAGTGCATCAGCCATACATGTTTTGACCACAAGAGAAGTTACCTCTTTTGTTCAATATAGTCAGCAATACGGACCTCTTTTTAAGAGACAAGATGGATACTCTAAATTGTACTCCTGTCCAGTGGTAATAACTTGAGAGAAAATGAGACAAGATCATTAATATCAAGATACTTCTTTAATTATTTGGACACAATCTTATGTTTAAAATAAACTGCTCCCAGAATTTGAAATGGCAAAAGATGACTCCAGTTAAAAGAATTCTTTTGAGTTTCTGTAAATATGAGACCTTAAAATGTGGAAGGTTTTTAAAAGGATCCTCTACCTTTATACTTAATCCTACCATATTACACTAAGAACTAGTTAGTTAATGCTTCAGTCTGGGAAAGGAGTGCTTGAGTACTACCATGTAAGTGAATACAAAAAGAAAATAAAGTAATAAAGATTTAAAATATTGGCATTTGAAAACTTTGATACTTTTCCCTTCTTAATTTGCACAACTGCTTCAACACTGGAAAAGTGTATCATTTCTTAAGCAATCCATTTCCCCTTCACTGGATTATACTAGATCTATCACTTTTGAAACCTGAACATTCAAAAGAAGCATGGAAAATAGTACTTTTCTTTTTCCTTTTAACCAAAAAGTAGAAAGTATGCTGTAAAAGAAATGTTATCTGTTGTGTTCTTTTACTACACTGGGACCTGAGCATACTCTTCCATAGAAGACTTTGAGCAGTAGGGCATTTAGCCAACTTTCTATTACTAAGCTTCAAAATTTATGAGCAGTCCATCTCTGGAAAGATAACAACAAAACTAGCTATGAAGGCCTATGAAAAGAGAGCCTGGTAGACAATGAAAGGAGACAGCCTTATTTTTCACTCTAGACCTTTAAAAAAATCACTTCAAACTTATAGCATGTATGGTTATACCAAAAAGAAAATTTTTTTTAAATAGTGTTAATAGATCCAAAAGGTATTATAAAATTTGGTAGTCTAAATTAGTGCTTTCTTTATGCTTCTCAAAGAAACCACTATACCCTTAAAAACATGTTGGGGTTGAGAAGAGGGTGGCTTCTAATACCACATTAAAGATGCTAAGCATCTTCTGATTATTCCCATAATCCCTAAAATTCAAGGATAAGTATGATTTTGGGGGTTATCGATAGAGTCCTCCAAATAGCTTTTAAATGAACAGGAACATGATCATTGGAGAAGATCAAATGATGATTGTATACAGAAATAACTGAATATTCCTGAGATCTGCACATAGCAACTATGTTCAAAAAATTTGGGGGAGGAGAGCTGTTTCTTTTAGTTATCTTCCTAAAAGCAAATATTATGACTTTCTCTGCATAATATAATTTACCACACTACATAGAGTTGATAAAAGAACGTTTCTTTGATCACTTCAGAAAACATATACAACTATTAGTTTCTCAAGACGAAGTGACATTGTTGAGCAACATGACCTAAATATGTCAGGGAAAATCAGAGAACTTGCATCAGAGTATTTTTTAGTAACCCTAAAAGGGACAGGGTGAATACATTAACATGTAGTTTCAAAAACATAGGATGGTAAAAGGAAAATGATGAGTACAACTCACTCGATAAAGCATTCAGGGTAGAGTAATAAAAACCTCAAAAATCTCTCTGCTTTAAGACAGATAGAGCTAAAACTGTAGTCTGATCCACATAGACAACTATATGGTCACCACCCTGGAGAGGCAGCAAAAGAGTTGGGGAAGGGCACCCTCTGCGACATAAACACATCATTTTTTAAAGCCCTATTACTCAGAGATCACCGACTCATTGAAGAGCACAAATGACATTTACCCAACCAAATTTATTTTCACAAATAGATTATAGCAGAGCCTGAAGCAAGAATGTTATTAAAATGGAAAATGTTTTACCATGGATGACAGTACCTTATACTTATCTAATCCATCTTCCTTCCTTTTCTGTGAATTAAGATTGGGAGGGATACTACCACTTCCATAATACTAAATAAGAATAGATGCAAAAGGGGATCCTTAATAGCCAATCATTTTTAAAAGTCTTACAATAATTATTAAAAATATTTCACCTTAGTTTGAAATCAGTATTATACCATCCAAACATTACACGTTAATTACATTAAAACTCAATGTGATTACACTTCCTAAACATGTTTCAATAACATTTTCAAAAGAGTTTTCAAAGTCTGCCACATGGCTACGGACTCAAGGTAATGAAATGAATCATATATCTAACACAAAATTATTGCTGACAGAGAGTATCTATTATTTTAAACTCAAAACAAAAATATAAGTATGAAAAAAGTTACAGAACATTTAGTGTGAAACTGACCTCAAACCAAGTTCACAAGAAGTTATTTTCCTTGAATACAGTTTCCAGTAATTCTCTAACATGAGGAAATAATTGAGGAAATGGCTTTCTTAAAACAAAACAAAACCTTAAAATTGTGAAGTACTCCATTATACTTAATTACCAACCCACCAAAATAAAAGAAACAATTTATATACTATTCAGCTAAGAAATCTGACTAGATGGATGAGAAAAGATTAAGTGAAAGGAGTTCTAAATGAAAGTCTCCGGACTATGCTAGTGATTTGTAAAACCTACAAAGAGGTATGAACAGCTCGGGAGGTTCTGAATATATTGGCAATTCTAGAGCCAACATAAAACGAGCAGCCAAGAAGAGTCTACACATCTCAAGTAGCTAGTCAAAACTCTGAAAGTACACACACAAAAAGCTACACAGGATTAATTTCGCCTGTGAGAATGATTGAGCTGTGAGAGTGATTTTCACCCAACAGAGAAAAACAAAACTGCACCAAAATCATGGAAGACTTTCTGTAATCCCCAGTTGGCTTCTCATATTTCCTGTCCATTCACTTAAATGGCTAGCTCACTGGAGAACTGTGATGGTACAATGAGAAGCATTATCCATAAACAGACTACTGCAGGAAGAGAAGATTCCCAACAGAATAAACACTAAACAGTGTCACAAAATGCACTGGCTAAGGCAGGACTTATACTAAGGGATGAGATGGTTCTGACAGCTGATCTTAAGAAGCAGGGAACAGGCAGGTGACTAGCATTCCTACACACATTCATTCATTTATGTATTTATTTATCTATTTCCTTATTTTAAAGGGAAGGTGGAAGAGAGATGGAGACCAGTCCAAACGGGAGGGTTTGCCTTAATGGCAGGAAAACACCTCCCCCCACACAAGAAATGTTAAAACACTGCTGAATTAAACAGAAAGTTTTCTTCAAGGGCCCAGTCTGCCCAAAAAGAGTGTCTGATTCCAGGACTAGAAAAGGACGAAACTGGATCGGTGCATTTATGATGATCCCATGGACAGCTTCTTCAAAAAGAATCCTCATCACAACTGACCCATTAAAGAATATTAGTCATTTTCTACAACACATTCCAATGTTTAGAGCTAGGAAGGAGGTAAAAATAATTTAGAACGAAATTCTCAAGCTACAGATGAGGAAATAGGTTCTGGGAAGTTAAGAGACTTGCTCAAGGTCACTCGGCTGGTAAAGGGCACAGGCTTTGTTGGAAGCTGAGATCTGTGGTTCACAAGAGCCGCCTTTTCCATTGCATCATTCAAGATAGCACCAAAGTACTTTCCAGGCATTTTGATAAAGAAAACAAAACAAAAATAGCGGCATGCCCTTTCGGGATCCCAAGTCCCTTTCGTTAAGGCAATATGGGAAATAGTATTAAGAGGACGTTCAGATAAATGACAACCTCTGCAATTTTTTTTTCTTTTATGGATTTGTTTTGTAGCAGATAAAGCTACCTAACCAGTGGCGAAAAACTAAGTAGGCTGTCAAATACTCAAAATATTCTGGGACAGCAGAGAAACTCCCTCGGGCCGCTCTGAAGCAGTGCGCGGGTTCACTGGCACCTGGGCAGTCCTTACGGGGACATTTTCATACGCCCGTGTCCAACCGCACCTGAGCAAAAGCACTACCTTCAGAGATCACGACTCAGAGACGAAGAAGGGTGCAGGCTGCTGAGAAATGACTGTTGGCGAGGGAAGGGGGCAGAGACAATAAATAGCATTTCTCTTTCTCACTATCTTTTAGGAAGGACCAATCTGAAAACGTTTTCCACCCCATATACTAATACATCTCACAAAATCTTGTCACGAGAGCGGGTGCAACACAATTCTAGGAAGCTTTCAAAACTTCAAAACCACAGACCCAAACCTGTCCTGACTGGCAGTCACTGGCAAAAAAAATTAATTAATTAATTAAAAGAAAATCTTGCATTTGAGAAAGTAAGCCGCATTTCCCTTAAACTTTGGTAAGGCGCACATCCCTCAAGTTTTTTCCCGAAGTTCAGGGTTCTCACGGATCTGCACGCTGTAGCCCACATTTTCTTTTCTGAGCTCGCAGCCGGCCAGGAGAGATCAGTTTTCCTTGATTTTAATCTAGCTATGGTGCTCTGCAAACTGCAGGTGCACGATAAAGGGTACATAAGGTACTTTTAAGTCACAGCACTTTTTTTTTTTTGTCTCCGAATGGCCCCAAAATAGTGCCAGCCCCGGCGCTTGTATTTCCTTCTCCCTCTCAAGAGTGAGGGATGTAAATGTAAGAATCTCGAGCCAAGCCCATCAATCCCACAGCCACGTGCTGTCATGCTGTCGCTCGCTCCTCCTTGTGGATTTCCAGACAGGAAGGCGAGGGAACGTGGCGTCGTAGTAAACCATAGTAAAGAGAGGAGGGAGACAAAATGGGGCACGTCACATGGTCACAGCCTGAATTTTTCTCAATTAAAAATAAGAGGAAGTGTGTGTTTCCGGCCTCCGTCAACGGGCT
>RJWT010001811.1:0-44997 GCA_004365215.1 Cuniculus paca | reverse complement strand
CAGTGAGAACCTCACACAATTATTGAATCTGTAAGGATGGTATAAATTGCCTAGTATATACAAATATGACCATCTCAGAAAAACAACCAGAAGTTTCTCCTAAGAAATTAGCTTCTTAATAAAAGGAAGCAAGTCCTGGACTTTTAACAACCCTTCATCTTCCTGTTTCTATATGTCCCCCTCCCAGTTCCACACCACTTCTCAAGATACAGTCAAACTGAACCTTGTAAAAAATTTTACATACTCGAATTTTTATTCATAATCTGCTATTGAAGATTAAAATTTTGCTTTAATACCGAGTTTATTAGACATTTAATTTTTAAGATGTTTTTGTTTTATTTCCACTAGCATCAGAATTCTCTTTAAGAAATGAAATATGAATTTATTTCTCAACTCATCTTAAATTTTAATGCAAAGAAAGGTGTCTAATGATGTTTCCAGGATACTGAATTCAACAATCATGGAACACTTACAAATTAGGTCAATCAGACCTTCTACACTTATTTTCATAAACGTTTCTAATTTAAAAATCATGGAGAGGGCCAGGAATATAGCTCAGTGGCATAGTGCCTACCTGGCAAGCTTAAGATCCCGAGTTCAATTCCTGCTACCAAAAAAAAAAAAAGAAGGAAAACGATCCATTCAAAGCTAGACAACTCCATGAATGTTTAATATTGAAAAATCTTTTAAAAATGTTATTACGGACCCCTAATACATCTCAAAAAGTAAATACAAAAATGACTCATTCTTAGTAGTGATAGCTGCACAACATGAGTATGCTACACCACTGAACTGTATGCTTAAAATGGTTTAAGTCAAAAATTTATGATGTACTTTAAAATTTTTAAAATTATTCATGCATACACAGAAGGGAAATTTATCAACTCATTAACAAGTTAATGCCAAGGAAATGAACTTTTTACATAGAAATAGTGGAATGGTGAACCAATAACTAACAAGTCCTAAAATAAATCACATTATGTATTTAAAAAAAAAGATTCTGAAATTGATTCACACCAACCTCAGCTGTCGCCCTGTAGAAATGGTAGCCCTCATCTTTTCAAACCAAATAGATTATCCTTTGGTCCTAAAGCACATCTCAATTGTTCCTTTGCAATGCTGGAGACTGAAGCCAAGTTACATCTACACTTATATTTACTTAAACGTACTCCCACATTTCTCATGACCTTAATAACACCTTCGATAAACTAAAGAATTTAGCAGGTAAACTCACTCTCAAGTCACAAAAAAGTAAAAAGTACTCTATTCAATCATCTCGGAAAACAGAAATTCACAAAACTTAATTTAAATCCAATAAGGCCCACAATGATCTTTGTTAAAATTGAAGTGTGGATATTCTAAGGACTGATACTTATTTTTTAAACACTTACTAGCCAAGCCGGTTGGGGGCATACCTGAAATCTCAGCACTCTGAGATGCAGAGAGAGGATGATCACAACTTTGAGCCCAATCTGAGCAATTTAGTGAGACCCTGCCTCAAAAAGGGATGGCTGGGGGCAAGGGGGGTGGGGCTTTGGATTTACTCTCTATCAAAACAATGGTTTTAATCCCTTAATACTGAAGAAGAAAAAAAAAAGAAAAAAAAAACACCCCACAAAACCAAAGCCGCCAAAAACACACATACAAGTAAACACACACACACACACCTTATTGTACAGTTTCATCAAAATATTGATTGTTAGTGCCCTCTGGGGTCTTCATACTTATTTTGATACATAAATGATAGTGTTTTAGTTTTGTGGGCAACACTATTCACAAAAGCAGATATAGTCAATATGCAAACAAATGAGCATGACTATCCTCCAGCCAAATTTTCTTTACACACGCAGGCAATGAGCCAGATTCTGCCCACGGGTTGTCGTTTTCCAACCCTGGCTTAGCACAAGGAACAGATAACCAGATGGCACCATGAAATTACAGCGTGAAGCCTCCCAAAGTGGGACTCTATCTTATTATACCCATTTATAAATTACTAATGTTCAGAATATTGCCAAATAAACCTCCATAAAATGATGTCCAACTTAAAATAGCCAATCAGAACATCCGAGTAGTCAGAACTAAAGAAGGACTGGATGTCTCCATGAAGGTCATTTACCAACTCCCTGATTTACCAAGTCTTGATGTTCAACACTGATTCTAATACAAAGCATAATCTCTTCAAGACATAGTAAAATTTATATACACTGTATGTAAATTAAAATTTTCAAATAGTGGTCAAATTCATGATAAACTGAGCACTAACATGAGCCTACCTGTTAAATCCAAGCCCAAAGGTGTGTGAGAGTGTATGTGTGTTCAGGAGCTTCAAACTATGCATGCTGGGCAGGAGGAGACCATGCTTTACAAAATGACCCAATAAAAACAGGAACAGGGCTAATGGTGAAAAGATCAGACACAGAACACTCAAACCATGTTATTTTGGAATGAGAGTCGTAACAAAAGCCTCACCCATTTTAATATAAAACTAATTCTAGTAAAGTTCTTGGCTAGTATAGTAGCATGAGGCCCCAAGTTTGATTCCCTGAGCAAGGGAAAATCCTGTGGATTATATCTCCGTGAACATTTGCGATAACCACCAGTCAGTCAACCCACCCTTTGGAGTCCACCCACACTGGACTTGAGCACCGGGGCTCAAACAATCCTCCTGACTCTGCTCCAGATTTGCTGGGACTACAGGTGCTCATCTCAGCACTCAGCTCTTTAAATGGTTCAAGATATTTTATGATAAGCTTCAACACTAATAAAAATATGCTTCTTAAGACTTTCCTTTTTGCCATCTTCTTTTTTTTTTTTTTTTTTTTTTTGTCTTTTTGAGATAGGGTCTCACTATGCCGTTCAGGCTGGCCTTAAGCTCACTTTGTAGCCCAGGCAGATCTTGAACTTGCAATGATTCTCCTGCCTCAGCCTTCCAAATGCTGAGAGTACAGGCGTGCGTATGCCACCACACCCAGTGAGACCTAAACTTCGAATCATGGAGCACGTTCTTCCTTAAGGTTAGGAAAAAGAAAGAAAATGGCTGTTTACAAGTAGCTGGCAACTCCTTATATTAGAGATGCAAAATGTTTAACTTCAATATCAAACATACTCTCTTGCTTATACACATGCACATACTGCCGAATGTAAATGCACTGGAGGCTTAATAACATCTCCAAATTTGTCTGGGTACATGCACACATAAGCATTTGGATGCTTTTATATTTTATATACACATTAACTACAGTTTTAGCTACCACAAATTACAATTTTCGTTTAAAACACTGCAAAACATGTTTTAAATAAGCCACTGCTCGTCAATGATCAAAGCAGAAAGTTCATATAAGTCACTAATGTTCCCCATGAAAGTAATGTCTATTTTGATTGCAAAGTAGAAGCTTGACTTGTCTGTGTTCTCGTGTTTAGTTATGATGAAACATTAGCTCAAATGATCCTGTCATTTGGAGTGAAGCAATGTTTCTTTACAGCATGATACTGCCCCTGAGAACATGTGCTGGGGAGTACAGGTGCTACTGGCATTTAGCAAACGAGGCCCAGAAGCAGAAGGTAGCCCACAGCATGTGCAAAACAGTCATATAGAGACAGGGGTATAGCTAAATGGTACAGCACTTGCCTAGCATATGCAAGAACCCTCAGTTAATTCCAAGCACCTCAAAAAAGAACTGTTAAAAATAATGAAGAACTGCCTATAACCCATGTATTTCAAACAGTACTACATTAAGATCTTAGCCGGGTGTGGCAGCACACGCTTGTCATCCCAGCACTCAGGAGGCTGAGGCAGGAGGATCGTTACGAGTTCGAGAACAGCCTGGGCTACAAAGTGAGCTCAAGGCCAGCCAGAACGGCATAGTGAGACCCTCTCTCAAAAATCCAAAAAGACATTTAAAAAAAAAAAAACAAAACCTGAAAATATGGCGGTGGCATAGATGAAAAACATGCTTATAATTTTTTAGCTTGTTTTGCAGGGTTTTTATATTATTTTCCAGGAATTCATGTGAACTGACACATACTGTTTTTGGGGGGCTTTTTTGCAGCTTTACTCAAAGTCATGCTCCATATTTTTAGTAGTGCTTATAGTGTTTAAGTCTGTTGTAGACATCACATTCAGTGAATTCAAATACAGATGCGAGCACCTGAATATACTGTCACCTTGTATCGCACTGTACCTAAGCATCTAGCCATTGAGACATTACCATTATTTTCCTTTTGTTTACATTTATCTCTGTAAAATTCGAGTACATGATATATTTCTGAACTGTACTAGGCAGACATGTTATATTTCTGAATCTATTTTAAGATACTAACAGGGACTTTGGATGTGAATCATGAGAGTACCCCCCCCCAAAAAAAGATACAGGAAGAAAATACGGTATTTACATTCTATGATATACATTATAGACAAGAACACTGGATCTGATAAGATTTGAGAAGCACTGGACTATGTTATTTGTTTCAACAGACATGTTAAGTTTATTCACTATAAAATAGGCGCAAACGGTGAATAGTGCACAGAGATAGGGGACCATATGGTCTAGTCCAGTGGCGGAGAACCTATGGCACATGTGCCACAGTGGGCTGTTTGTATCACAGAAGGTTCTGAAAGGTTCACCATCACTGGTCTCGTCCCTGTCCTCAAAGAAGTCAAGTCTCATGAAACAAAGTGACCTACCAAGGTGCTTGGTAGACCACAGGGCTTTTAAGACTGGCCCTGAAGGATGAAAAGCTCCTATGAAGAGCATTCTGGGCAAAAGCACAACACAGCCAAAAGGAGAGGCAGGAAAGTATGGAAGCCACAGGGCACCTGTAAAATAGTACGTGCTGCTCCTAAGCACAGACAACCATGAGCAAACAAGGATAAAATGACAGGACAATCCATGTAGGGCATATTTCTCTCTCTTGGGGATGGTCCTAGGTTTTGTCCTAAGAAACTGACAGGCTAAGAAACAATGAGGCAAAAACAACAAATATGTATGTTTAATAATCTGGATATAGGCTGAGTTTGGATGAGTAAAGTATAATACATTACTGTAGGAAAAAAAAAAGGCAGACAGATTGAAATAAAACCAGAACCAAGAGCAAAGGTATCCCCCGAAAGGCTGGAACTTTACATCTCAACTTATTTTAACTCCTACATTCACAAAGTAGTTGGGGTTGGGGAAAAAAACACCAAGATAATCAAAAGGTGAGTGGTGACAGATCAGTGATGCAGTACTCAGTACCTCATGAACTACAATGACTTTTATAAACGCCTGTGTAAAGATTTATCTAGATGACCACAGGATAAATACTAAGGTGCTGATCATGTTCTAAGCACTGTGTCAAGTATACATTATAGTATCTAACTTAGTCTTCAAGTGACACCTTTTTAAGTCCCTTTTTAAAGAATGTCCCTTTTTAAGAATGTAGGAAGGGAAGCTAACCACACACAGCCCTTGGCGAGAAAGGCGAGAATGAGAAGTGGTCAAAAACCTACAGCCGCAGCTATCAAGCCTTTCCAACCCACTTCGATACTTCCAGCCCCAATCATTCATATACATATATACACTCAAAATAAATGGCTTATGGATTTGGAGAAGCAATATAAGAAAAATAAAACTACTAATTCTTTAAAAATCCACTAAAGTGGAACACTTTTGCTTCTTCTGCTTTATGTATTGCAAGAAAATAGCCTTCCAAATGTGACGGAAAGCTTGCTGTTCAGTTACAAAGCATTTCTGTAACGCTGTTTTGCAGACACACTGAAGCTTTCTAGGGCAGCACTCTGAACATGGAACATCATCAGAACGACAACAGATCTTCCACAGAGAGTATGAGATAATCTGTAAGAGTTCACAACATCAGGCAGGTTCCTAGTATGTTTATGATGTGACTTTTAGATTCAATTTCACACTTGATGACTGGGGCAAGCAGTATGTCCTGCCAAGAACATTTTTAAATATATAAGATACTACTTTGTAGCCCCGAGAAAGACCTTAATAAGGGTACTGTTAAGAACTAAATGTTGGGTGATTTGGGGATGACAATGTTCAAGGTGTACCACTGCTACCTCCTGACTGATGTGCTTTAAAATTTTAATTTTTTTTGTTTCTTTTTATCTATGAATAAAATGGATTTGAAAAAAAAATTAAATATTAACTCCAACCAGAGAAAAGTTGTCTCTGTTCTTCCATAGACCAAGGGAACCGTGTCACTGTTTAACACAACACAGTAAACCTTGTGTCCCAGCCTTAAGGCTGGAAGGGACAGAGAAGGCTTCTCAATACTACTACCACGCAGAGTGTTCAAAGTGCAGAAGTGCGTGCACAGGTACTGCCTCAGCTAAAACTCCTGGCTGCATAATCACAGTAAAGAGATTTGTTACTACTACTGAAAGGCACTGGCTATGAGTTTGCCACCCAATTCCAGAAGGCGATGCTTTTAAAAATGATATGAGTTTAGTCGTAAGAGGCTCTTAAGTTAGTTTCACATAACTTCATGTCTTCCCATAACACTATCCCCCAAATAAGATGAAGCTTGAGCTCTTAGCTCACTGAACAAAAGGCAGGATAAAAGATGAGACAGAAATGTGGGGGTCCTCAAGCAAAATAAAGAATATAAAATGCAAAAGCCACTCAAACTGGTTAAATAGAAAACAATAAAACACACAATATCCATTGCTATGCTTTGCTAAGTAGAATTCAAGGAAACTATCACATCTACAGGAAGAATGCGAACTACTAAAGACACTGATGACTATACTGTAAGTATTCTATTTCTCCTCTTTCCTGACACACGGTAGGATGCTACTTGTCAAACCAGAAGTTCTATGCAACCATGTGACTTGCTTTGTTCAAAACGATGTGAGCAGAAATGAACCACTTCTAGGCGGACATTTTAGAAAAGAAGGTAATTTACTGTATTTGCCAGCCATGGCGTACCCGAATTATCTACTCAGACACTGAAGGGGTCTTTAGCTGACCCAGGATAAACAACTACGAATATTTAGGAGCTGTTTTTTCCTGTAATATAATCTTGGTCACCTTATACACAGCCCATTTACACTCTTATTTCAATCCTGCCTTTACTCTGGTCAATTATGTTTTCCTCTTTTCAATAAATAAAATCACATTTCTGTGGGTAGAAATGCCAAGAAAACAAGTCTCCTGATTTCTAACCCACATTAGTACTTAGCGAACACCTATTACTTAGGAGTGAAGTAGCAACTGATGCAGAAAAGTCACAAACGAAATCTAAACTTTAGAAGTAACTAATGAGTCCACAGATCAAATAAAGACAAATACAGCTGACCAGTACCATCTGCTTGGTGACTGCTGCTTCAGCCTCCAGGGCCCAGACCAAGGACCACTGCGAGAAAAAGTTCCTCACCTGGTAGATTCTATCAGCCTCCTTCAATACCCATTCCTTCTTCTGGGTTGGAGCTGCTTGTATCAAAGGCAACTCTGGTCTCATTTCTGTAACTACTATACGGTCCAGGACTTACTAGTATCATACAAATGAAGGAATACAATCTTTCACTGACTGTACTGCAAGTACACTAAGGCAAAACTGAAATGGCCAAAATGGGTATATCTCCAGAACCAAAACACAAATGGTAGGCCGCGTGTCGTGGTGCACGCCTATAATCCCAGTATTCGGGAGGCTGAGGCAGTAGGACTGCTGCAAGTTTGAGGCCAGCCTGAGCTATATACACAGTGAGTCCAAGACCAGTCCAAACATAGTGTGACCCTAGCTCAAAAAACCAAAAACAGCCGGGCATGGTGGTGCAACGCCTGTAATCCCAGCACTCAGGAGGCTGAGGCAGGAGGATTGTTGTGAGTTCAGGACCAGTATGGGTTACAAAGTGAGCCCAAGGCCAGCCTCAACTGCATAGTGAAACCCTGTCTCAAAAAGACAAAAAAAAAAAACAAAACACCAAAATCAACAAACAAAAAACTGCACTTGGAATAATCAAGCCTAGAGAAAGCAAGAGGCCCAGAACTCTAAAGAACTCCTGAGGGTGGCTGGGAACGTAGGAGTGCAGTGTTTGCCTAGCATGAGCAAAGTCCAGAGTTCAATCTCTAGCAACACACACAGGAGAGCTCCTATGTAACTGAAACTCATCAGAACTTTAGTATACACACACACACACTCTCTAACCTCTCTTTCTCTCTGCCTGCCCTAGCTTCCTCTGTAAGGAAGGAAACACGGCAGTTAGTTAGCAACTTCAGATTCACACCTTGCCACCCCTGCCACCAGAAAGCAAAGGGCTAAAGCTTAGAACTGTTCCCAAGTTTAGATCTTGTGACCAAAGCATTTCCATCACTGTGCTCAGAAAGAAACGGCTCCGAGACTGATTCAAGACTAAGCAAAGTCAAGCCTGGATGAGACAGACCATGCTGGAAGGGAATATCCCTTCAAAATGATGGGAGCTGAGTTTGATGACACAGGCCTGTAATCACAGTGCTCAGGAGACTGAGGCAGGAGGACTGTCATGAGTTCAAGGCCAGCCTGGGCTACATATGAGTTTAAGGTCAGCCTGAATTACAGAGTGAGACACTGTCTCAACAGAAACACGCCAGGCGTGGGGGCTCACGCCTGTAATCCCAGCACTCAGGAGGCTGAGACAGGCGGATCGTTGTGAGTTAGAGACCAGCCTGGGCTACAAAGTGAGCATAAGGCCAACCTGAACGGCATAGTGAGACCCTGTCTCAAAAATAGGGCTGGGGATCTAGCTCAGCGGTCTAAGCGCCTGCCCGGCAAGTGCAAGGTCGTGAGTTCAATCTCCGGTGCCGCAAAAAACAAAAAAAAAAACACGACAGGAAACTATTCCACCCGAGAGGAATACTTTTGCAAGACAATGTGTCAGGCAAGGTTACCAAGTCTCCCCACCCATGAAAATGGTAGAATGTTTTTGGAAAGTCAAAAGAAAAGATAACTTGAACTATGTTAAGATGAGGAGCTAAGTTAAGCCTCAATAATGTTTGGGGGAAAAATAAGCATGTATAGATAGAGACAGCGAAATCTGCCTAGAAAGACATGATGAAGCAAAGCAGACACCTAATTGCAGGTGAACAGAGCATGAGTAGCCAGACACTGAGTCTGTCTCCAGATCCACAACTGTACTCAAGAGGAGTTCCAAGTGCTATGGAATTTCTACAAGATTTCTGAAAAGTAGTACAGGCTACCTCAAAGTACAAACTCTTTTGCTGGGACTTTAAAAAACCATTAGGATTCCAGGAGCACAAAGAGTAAAATGACAAGGGTTTCACATGGAGACTGGCATGATCAAAGCAGACTGGGTGTGGTGGCACACATCAGCAATCCCACCAGTCAGGAGGCTGAGGCAGGAGGAGAGTCATGAGTTTGAGGTAAAGAGTTCAAGAGCAGACTGAACTACATAGCAGGACCCTGTCTCAAAAAACGAATTTTTTAAAACTCCAAAATAATTATAAGATATAGAGTATTTCTTCTTTCAATTTGTTAGGAATAGGGTAAAATTATCAAGTTCTAGTCTTTCTAAAACTAAAAGATTTTAATTAAGTTGGATATTTGATATTACATAAAACATACTATACAATTTTTAGTACAGTATTATGTTTTCCTTTTTATATCAAAGAGAAGAGAAATTAAATTGATGGCAGCTTGTCCTAAATCAGTCTTAGGTGTGGCTTTGTTATTTCGCTAGAAAATACCCTAATTCAAACATAAGAACAGTGTCATCTAATTTTCTTTACAATATTAAAAAATTAGAAAACATTAGGCAATACAAATATTTGAACTATTAAAAGAAAAACTAATAGTCTTAGTATAATCATCACACAATTAATTATACGCAAGTAAGGCAACTAGTACTATATAACAAAACTTTCTATTTAAAATATGCTTGTCGGTCTTGGTGTGGCAGTGCACTCCTGGAATCCCAGCACTCGGGAGGCTGAGGCAGGGGGATCGTTCCAAGTTCGAGACCAGCTTGGGCTACAAAGTGAGCCCAAGGCTAGCCTGAACTGAATAGTAAGAGCCTGTCTCAAAAAGACCAAAAAAAAGAACAAAAAACACAACCATATATATATGTATATATTTGTCCTAGCAATTTCTCCTTGTGATAATCCAAGAGAATTTACACTACACTAAGAAGTTTACAATGGCAACAGGGTAGTCAGTGCAACATTACTTGTTACAGGAAAAACCAAAAGCCAAACTGGTTATCAAAAGGAGTGCATGGCCCATGGACAGAGGCAGGGACCCTAGAGCCAAGCTGCATGGGTTCCGGGCCCAGTGGGGTGACCCTGCGGCTGTCTGGCCACCAGCAAGCCTTGTGACCCTTTAAGCCAACCTGCCCACTACGGTGGCACAGGCCTGTGGTTCCAGTTACTTGGGAAGCTGATGTAGAACTGCAAGTTTGAGGCCAGCCTAAAGAGCCAACTGAGCAAGACTGTCTCAAAATAGAAATTTTAAAAAGGGCCTAAGACGCAGCTCAGCATTTCCTCAGGCCAATCTCCAGCACACTAAAACTGAACAAAAAAAAGATATGTATGTGGTTACGTTAATATTTACATCCACATAATGGAAAATTATAGGCATTAAAATGAGTAACATAGTTTCGCTGACAGGCACTAACATAAAAAAAGTCATAAAGCTAGTGAAAATAGCAAGTCTCAGTACAGTGAAATATGATTCTATCTTAAAATAGGAAGTGAACCAAAACAAACGTAAAGCTGTCATGAATGTCCTCCTTTTCAAATCTCCTAAGACTACACCTTTCTACTTTATTACAGGTTCAAATCAACATTTCCAGTAGAGCTGTCTCTATGTGTTACTGTACCGTGTGATTCTTATCCTGCCAACTCTTTTAGGACTGCCTTATAGGACTAAGAGTAGTTTTTACACAACAAACCAGTAAATATTATGTAAGCAAATTAAAAGCCCAGTTGTCAAAGGGAGATAAACAACATATACAAAGATATTAGTACATTTACATCAAAAGTATTCTCAGCCAGATCTAGTCTTTAAAAGTACTTTTTCAATGTTTACTTATATTACTGGGGAAACATCAATAAAAAGAGACTAATGATGGTTTTTTCCTTGTCAGATTAGGAGAAAAATACAAAATGGAGATAATATAAGCCCAACATAAAAACAAAAGCACTATTTTTCATAATGGTGATAATATAAATTGAAGGAAAAAAATGTCATGTGAAACAAGTTGATCATAAAAAAATGCACTAGAAAAAAGCCATTTTAGGGCAGCCACAAGCCACGGGGAGGAGAAACAAGAAGCCAACCCCTTCCTGTGAGTCAGCCAGTACGTGGGCTGGGAGACAAGAAGAGCCCAGCCCCACCCCACCTCCAGCAACCAGCTGGTCTGGCGAAACACAGGCTGGGATGATAGGTACTAAGGTAGAAAAAAACAACTTAATGCCTGTAGTGTTTGGTATTTGATTGACTCTAGGCCTAAGGCAGGTGGGCTGAGCATCTATCTGGAAGATAACAATATGCAGTATAGCAACAATGGGGGATTTCCTTCTGAAGGTAGTAGCCTTTGTTAATTCTCTATTATCTTGTTTTGAAGTCCTGTATCGTTTTCATTGTTTTGTTTTGCTTGATTTTATTATATCTGATGGCTTGGACAGCTATTTAAAAGACAACAAGATATATCAAGGTAGCCACTGTTGATTTTCTATTATCTTGGTTTGAAGCCCTGTATCGCTTTCATTGTTTTGTTTTGACTGGTTTTATTCTGTTCTGTTTTAATTTTATTATGTCTGATGGTATGGGCAGTTATTTTGAAGATGACAAGAGGCTTTATAGTAGCCATTGCTGATTTCCTATTATCTTGTTTGAAGTCTTATATCACTTTCATTGTTTTTGATTGGCTTTATTCTGTTTGGATTTAAAAAAAAACAAAAGCACCATTTTTAGCCAGGTGTGGTGGCACACATCTATAATTCCAGCACTCAGGAAACTAAGGCAGGAGGACTGCCACAAGTTCAAGGACAGCCTGGGCTCTATAGTGAGTTCAGGACCAATCTAAACTACACATAGCAAGACTCTGTTCTCAAAAAACCAAAAAAAAAAAAAAGTCATTTTACTTTTGGGATCCTATCTTGAAGAGATCTTAAAATACCAACATGTAATTATAAGCAAAGTTTTTCCACTACAACAATCTGACTACTCAAAACCTGAAAATGTATACTCATTCAGTGAATTATGTGGTTATTTGTAAATAATCACCAAAAGATCATAATGAGATGGGCAAAAGAGCATAATGAACATATGTTGTAACTAGCTACATGCCAAACTGTATATTTCAAACAGCAATAAAAAAATCAAAATGAGGGTCAGAGGTTTAGCTCAGCAGCTCAAGTACCTGCCTGGTAAGCACAAGGTCATGAGTTAGAGCCCTGGTACCAAAGAGAAATGTAAAACATTGAAAAGCAAAAATATTTGCTTCAGTTTCTAAAAATCAAAATGTCAATATAGACATTTTTAGATGATCATTTCTTTTTGTACTTTTCTAAGTTGCACATCTTCGAAATACTGTAATTCTTTTTTTCTAAGAAAGGCCTTTGCACTAAGCTACATCTCCAATCTTTTTTAGTTTTTTAGTTTGAGAAAGGGTCTTGGGAAGTCAAGGCTGAGCTCGAACTTATGATCCTCCTGCCTCAGACTCCCAGAGTGCTGGGACTACACGTGTGTGCCACCACAGCAAGCTGTAAATCTATTTCTATAATTAATGCTGATTTTAAAAGTCACTTGAAAAGTTAATAAAAAGCTATAACCTGTAAATTCATACAATTACATTTTTCTCAAAGTAATAATTACAAAACTTTTAGACAAATACTTGAATGGGAAAAAACGCTGGGAAAACTGGAGTCAAGCATTTCCTTTCACCATTCAAAAAATTTGGACAGATTACACTCAAATGTAAAAATGGAGCCGTAACAGAACTTATTTGGGGGAGGGAGGTACCAGGAATTGAACTCAGGACCACACACTTGCCAGACAGGCACGGCACCACTAAGCTATATCCTGGCCCTTGTAACAGAATTTAGAAGAAAAAAATTTTCTGGTGCAAAGCCAAAGAAAGACAATAGAGAGATAATAGACTTGATCATATAATTTCATAAGCTTCTATAAATTAAAACATAAAAATAAAACTAGAAAAACATATTCAGAGTCGATGGGTTAGTATGCTTTCCACACAGGTTCTAATAAAAGAACAAGCATTTACAAAATTAAAACAAAGAATACTAACAAATAAAAATGGCCAAATATGTGGCAAGATTTTCAACTCTGTAATAATCCAAAATGTTGACTTAGCCAAAGGAAACCTTTTCTCCTGCAAACTTTTCTTTTAAAACTAGTATGATCTACTAGCTAGGATTTGAAATAATGGGCACTCACACTCCAAAAGTAGTCCAATCTTTCAGAAAGACAATTTAGTAATCTATTAAAGTCTTCAAAATATTCACTTTTAGAGATTATAAATCCATCTTCAATAATTTAAAATCAGATAAAACCAAAATTTCACTTACAGCCCACAAGTATGGCCATATTTTTAATTGCAAAAAACTAGCGGTAGAGGAGACTTTAATTTGAATTGAGGCCGAAATTTGAATTATCAGCTTTCATATCAAAGAAAATATTCAAACCATTTAAAATTTCATTGGGGGAATATTAGAATTCCAGAAAATACACCTAGTTTCAACAACTGGTCACTATACTACATTATTCTACTATTTTTATACTGGAAGTATACATACAGAAAAGATGTTAAGAACATGGAAAAGAAATAGGAACTATAGTTACCTGAACAGTATGATTAAAATTATCTTACTTTCTTCCATTTTCCCAAAACTTTCTAATTTTCTAGACTCTATATGGAGTTTTATAATAACAACATAGAAGAAACTATCACTAAAGCAATCTTCAGCAAACTAGCTATAAAAACTGAATTCAATCCTACCACTGTCATTTGAGAAAAACACATGAAAGCATACAGAATGAAAAGGTTATTGCATTGCCAAGAGGGAAGGAGTGGCCTACAAATACCCGGGCTAGAAGTGGAAAAGCCTAGAAGTATCCCCGAGAGCAAGTCAAAAGAGAAGCAGTGCAGAGAGTGATTTCCTAAAGAAGAAAAAGAAAAAAGTAACAGATCAGCTAACATTCAAAACTCAAAATGGAAAAGAAAGAGAAAAGCAAGAGGAGTAAGATGTCTAGTTCAATTACAGATGGTAATGAAGGATGACTGAAAGAGAGCAGAGGAAGAGATTAAATCTTAAATATGTTCCAAAGATTCACTTTTTTAAAATCTCCAAGACAGATGCAAATGCTTCTAAAAAAGCTAAGTGGATTTGCTTTGGGAGAAGGGCAGGAGTGGTCCCAGAAAGGAGGCTACACAAAGGCAGAGCTTAATGCTGCTTTACAAGTAAACGGATCAAAAATGAGCCAATCCAAAGATTCTAAGAGGAAGCCAGCACTTAAATCTTAAACTGAATAAATTGATGCTCTTCAATTATAAGCATTTTATATTCTCCAAATCCTTCATGTGAATCCAGGGGGTCTGTGCAGTGGAAACAGGATGGCGTAATGAAAAGAATCACTGACTTCAAAGTCACTGAGATTGGAATCAAGTTCTGACTACATAAAATACAGTAGGTTTCCACATTTGTAAAACAGAGAATACATACTGGGCACAGAGTTTCTATGAATCATAACTGAAAGAATGCATGTAATAAGTATTTAAATGCAAAGCATCCCACTAAGGCTGCTGCAGTTGCTGCTGTTACTACCACTGCTTCAATTACTATCTCTCTGAATACCAACCTATGCTCCAGTTTACTGTTCTCAGGAAATAAAAGCCAAAATAACAATTTCATTTAGGAAAGCTGACCATGAAGAGAACAAAAATACACTAATTGTTCTCTCTCAATTAATCCCAATCCTCTCACTTCCAAAAATCACTGGCGAGGTTTCTTCCAGACTAGACAACTTCATACTCTACAGAGATAACAGCATACTCTACAGAGGTTCTAAAAGTTATGACCCGGGTTTGATGAGAAGAACTTTCGAAACTCCTTCCTCACCCTGAGATTCTACAGTGAGCACAAGGAATCAAAGTAAGAAGGTAAAATGACATTCAGATGAGCCGCTCTCTTCTAATTTGAAGTCTTCAATTGTTATGGGTTTTTTGGTTTAAATTCTATGTTCTGATTATAGTTACACTTATCCATATTCTGAAAACTGAGGAAAAACCATATAAACTATGTTATGATCACTCAGTTGAACATAAAGACTTTTTTTTTCTTGGTCTTTTTGAGACAGGGTCTCGCTATGCCGTTCAGGCTGGCCTTGAGATCACTTTGTAGCCCAGGCTGGTCTTGAACTCACAAAGATCCTCCTGCCTCAGCCTCCCGAGTGCTGGGATTACAGGTGTGTGCCACCACGCCCAGCCCAAATGCATTTAAGTTTTTGTTCTTTTCCTTCATAATTGAGCATCTGACTGGCTTAAAAAATTATAGCAAGATTTGCCATTCTGCAAAGCTGAGCTCCAAGATTACCACAACTTTCTCTTAAGCCAACACATCTTAATCACTTGGATTAACCACTTCTATCTATTTCCAGTTTATTTTCTAAAATACATGATGCAATAAAAATTCTTTTAATTTTATTTAACACTGACATACAGAAACAATAACAGTGCCAAACCACCACTGTGGATTTTCGTAGCAATACACTGAGATAGCCCAAAATGTTTCAGGTCATGTGTAAGCATTCAGGTACAACTTCAAAGTTAATATAAACAAACTGCAGCTATTTCAAAGGTACTAGTTACTTATATTCACATATATACATGCAATTAAAAAGACTTTGAGAAGAGATATGCCCATGTCAAACAGTAACTTCAAGTGGACTGTGACTTTTTTACTTCTCTGAAATTATTAAAATTTTATAAAATGAGTAACACCATAATAAATGAGAAGAATGATTTGTTTAAAACTCTAAGATACAAAATGAAGTGTGGCTGCTTTGGAGAACCTGAATGTAAAAAAGCAAAAAAAGTTTTAGAGTAAAACTCCCTATACTGTGTGACAGCGCATGCCTGTAACCCAGCACTTGGGAGGCTGAGGCATGAACATCACCACGAGCGTGAGGCCAACCTGGGCTACACAGTGAGTTTAAAGCCAGTATGAACCACAAAGTGAGACGCTGTCTCAAAAATTAAAAATTAAAAAAAAAAAACCCACTACACTAATACAGTACTAAAAGTGTAGCAAAGTACAATAACTACTAACTCCAAGAAGACAGAGATCCCCATTGTATGAATTAAGGAACTGAAGTTGCCAGAAACCATAACAAAAGACACACAGCTATTTAGTGACAGAGACAGAAATCACACACAGAGTTATTCTAGTCCAAAGAGCTCAAGTACATTCAGACACCTAAATAAAACTTAAATTTTCTAAATTAACTTGCCAAACAATAAATGTAGTTATATGCCTCAAATTGTCGTATCCGGTAATCCTACTAGCATTTATTCATATATTTTTCAAGCTAAACATGGTCACTGATAGTTGATAAATTAAGAGAACTGAGCATTGCAAATAGTTCTGAGAAATTTATAAAAAAATAACAGCCCTGGGCCAGGAATTTAGTTCAGCAGCTCAACTGCTTGCCCGGTAAGCATGAGGTCATGAGTTCTATCCCTGGTACCAAAAAAATATATGTATGATGATGATAATAATAATAATAACAGCCCTTGGCTAAAGCAGACTCCACATTTTACATTCAAGAGAATGTATCTGAGTGCTCACACTACTCACATAAAAACACTGCCATTAAAAAGACTAATACCAGACCACTACAAAGATAAAGAGACAGTTGATACACATAACAAATTCAGACTGCCTCACTATTCATACAGTTTCCATAAGTGGTAAAAGTCTGAGAAATAACCCAAAAGCTGGATATGAAAACTCAAGCTCTTAAAAATTTCTTTCCAATTAAGCATCATTAAGTCAAGATATATAAGAAAAAGGACAAGTTGAAGGATGTGTTGCTGTACGTATCAGAGAAGTAAAGAGAAAAGGCAAGCAAAACATTATGTCATATGTTAACAACCCTACCACCACGTTTTTTTGATAGTATCAATGACTGACAATTATCTATTTTTTGACCCTAGTGCATTAGGGGAAGATTAGGAATCACTTTCAATTTGTGTTACTTTCAGTTTTGTGTTACTTGGTTTAAAAATTACGAAAAACTACCCATTTGCAATGCATCATTCAGATTTTGGTGCTCACAGTGAAGTGTTCAAATTTTTTCTTTCGTTCTCAACTTCTTTTCAAACTACCATGAAATACATACCTTCCTCCTATTGAGTCGTCTTGTAGTTGGGCCCCGGCAGTGTTCCTCTGTGAACGTCGCAGTGACCCCCCTGGATTGTTATTAGGCCGGTTGGACATTGGCACCTCTCTCTTGAAGGGACATACCCTTTCTAGACACTACCATTCACTGAAAAGAAAACAAAACACTAGTTAGATGTACATGACACAACACGGAACAGAAACACAAATGCTGACCAAATTTTATGCAAACAATTTCATCTTATAGTCTTCAAGAATGAGGCAATGTCTTATTAGACTGTGAGATCTGACTGACCCATGTGTTACAAAATGCTGGGAATATAACAAATTCAAGGCTTGTGGCCCAGAACCCCATACATAAAATAATTTCATTTTTCAAGGAATAACCAAGAAATTCCCAATTCAAAGAAAACATCACATGCAAAAATCTGTTCCCACATTTCTAGTAGTGTACAAAAATCCTCATCATCAGAACTGCACAGAAACAAGTACTGCACCTAAAGTAAAAATAAAATGAACAACTACACAACAACAAAAAAAATTGGCTTGAGTTCTGTCAGAGAACAAGTATAAAACAAAATTCACATCCTCTAAGCCTTAAAGTCCTCGGTCATATAATTAAAAACACTGCTGTGTCTACTTCATGGTGCTGTGAACAAATAATGAAATAATACAAAAGAAACTAAAACTGCACTTATCTTAAAAAGGAGAGATGAAAACAAAGCAGTTCCAGTACAGTACAACCAACTGAGCAATGGTCCCACATACCCTGGCTTTCAATACCAGCTCTGCTGGACATAACCTGGAACAAGTGAGTCTCTAGATACCATTAATCTCTTCTATAAATTATCAATGCAATTACCTATCTTACAGAGTCTTCACGAACAAGAAATTGTAAAAACACTATAAGAATTTAGCTCAAAATAGATTAACGAACATAAACTTTCTTTCCATAAGAAATTTAAGGCCGGGCGTGGTGGCACACTCCTGTAATCCCAGCACTCAGGAGGCTGAGGCAAGAGGATCACTGTAAATTCAAGGCCAGCCTGGGCTACATAATGAATACAAGGCCAGCCTGAACTTCAAAGTAAAACCCTGTCTCAAAAAGACAAAAAAAAAAAAAATCATGCAGATAAAATGCTGATACTCAGAAAACTAGTTTAACTGATAAAAGAAAAAGTCAATATAACCATAGAATTACACCTCAGATAAACCCAATCTTTTGCAATTTTTCTTTTACCTCCATTCAATGAGAAAATTCATGTAAACAATTTAACACAGTTCTCATAGCGAGGAGCACTCAGTACATTACTAAAACCACTTATTTGAAAAAATTTTAAAAATTCATGATAGGCCCACAGCCCGGGCCTGTCCCCATGGGGTCCAGGGTGGCGGCGTCACGGCAGGGCGAGGGCGAGTTTGGAGGCGAGGAAAAGAAAGAAGCAGAGAAAGAAAGTAAGAAAGAAAACGAAAATCAACCATAACCAGAAAAGGACCCAGATCTGGCAGGTGGCAGCCTTGGAAAACCCAGTTCAGAAGACTAGAAAGAAAAGGATGGAGAAAGAAGAACAAATTCAACATGCCACTCTTTTTTGGTTTTTCAGTGTTTACAAGCTCAAGAGAATCTCATCAGCATTAACTTCATTCCAAAGTTTGTCACCTCAAATATGATAGCCAGTGATACCTGAATTTTCTCTTTATGTGTTACAGATATACTGACAGTATTTATTCAAGTTAAAAATAAGTTTGTTAGGGCTGGGGATCTAGCTCAGTGGCCTAAGCGCCTGCCTGGCAGGCACGAGGTCTTGAGTTCTATCCCCAGTGCCACCAAAAAAAAAAAAAAACAAAAAAAAAAAACACCTTTTTCTAAGCATAAAGATAGATGTCAAAGATTCTTTAAAATATACCAGTTATTTAGTCACCTATGGCTACTGAGCATGTAAAATGTGACCAGTCGAATTTGAAATATGCTGTAAGTGTGAACAACAGAGTAAGCTATCTTAATAACTAATTGCATATTGACAATGTATTAGGTTAAGCAAAACAGTATAAAAATTTTTTTAAAATTATGATAAAATGTAACATTGATGGAAACTTGATCATAAAAGTCACCATTAATATAAGTCAATTTCTAGCAAAATAGTTTCAAAAGTGTATTTTTGCTGTAAAGAAAACACTCTGGCTGCAATTTTAACAGGGTGAACATCAGGATCAGCTGAGCAGCTTTGTTAAAATAGGAATGCCTGTTAATCGCACTAGTTACTTTGACCTACAGTCACCAAGTAACATTAAGTAACCTTAATACATTTTCATAACTTGTCAACCAGCACCATTATCAGCCAACAGTCACTCTGTAAGTAACTACAGCAAATAAAAGAGTCGGATATAGCGGAGCAGGCCTGTAATCCCAGCACAGGGGAAGCTAAGGTAGGAGAACTGCGGGGAGTTAGAGGCCAGCCTGGGCTACATAGTGAATTCAAGGCCAGCCTGGACTATGTAGCAAAACCCTGTCTCAACCCCCCACCACCAAAAAGAAGAACAGCAAGTAATAATGCTTGTTTATCAAAGTGGTACCTGCTTTTAAATCATAAATTATTTGTAGAGGCCAGAAATTTTGGAATCAGAATTCCCTGAGAGTAAATGAAAGAGTAACATAAAAATGTGAGGATGTAGCTTAGTGTAGAGCACCCGCCTACCAGTGCCACAGACTTTTTAACTTTTAGAACTGACACTTAAGAACAAATCTCATCTGTCCATTATGCCCCACCCCCAGTTCTTATGCATTGTACTTAGATACGGAATTCTCAAAGCGATTTGGTGTGCCTTCACATTATGAACTGGAGTTAACAATAATAGTAACAAACAATTTGCATAGCACTTTGCTCATTTTTTTATTCTAATAGCAAAACCTGCAAATAGTCAGACCAAGCTGTCAGGAAGCTACGACAGAAGGATCACCCTACAGAAGGATCACCCTGAGTTCGAGGTGGCCTGAGATACACAGTGAGTTCAAGGCCAGTTTAAACTACACAGTGTGACCCTGTCTGAAAACACACACACACACACATACCCCTTAAATGTGCCAATGAGCAATGCTAACTACAGTATTGTTTCTATTTTACAAATAAGGAAACTTAAGGGCCGGGGATCTAGCTCAGTGGCCTAAGCACCTGCCTGGCAAGTGCGAGGTCGTGAGTTCAATCCCTTGGGTGGGGACACAGACGACAAACAAATAAGGAAACTTAAGTGTTACAAATTACAGACAATTCAACCCAGCAAGTCTACAACTACAGATTACAAACCAGAAAGGACATCCAGTGATACAGATCTGAACAACTATGCTCTCTTGATCAAGAAGGAAATGAGTAGGTCCTACAAGAAAGTGTGATAAGTTAAACACAAATAGGGCAATATGAATTTAAAAACTCTGCTACAATAAATGGAATAAAAGTCGCCCTTACTAGTAACGAAAATCATTCCTGCTTAGTAAGAATGCCCAGGACTTAAAATCAGTGACTTTAAAATGGGTATGAATAAATAATCTTTAAGCTAGTGCTAGAAGGGTTACTTCAGCCAGAGGCTGAAAACTCACAATAAGGCAGCAAGACAATCCTTGCTCACAAGCTTACCACTTGCTCTGTATCCCCCTACTGGACTCAAATCCTGGTTCTGCTGCTTCATGATTCCAGTTAAGCCCTAAATACCTTACTTTCATCTAAATTTCTTTCTACTTAAACTACAGATTATTAACTTTACAGTTAAGTGCTACATACAATGTATATAATGCCCTTACCCAAACCCTACCAAACACGACAGACATTGTTTAATGAGTGCCTTTTATTTTCCTCCCTGTGGTATGAGAATGGAACCCAGCACCTTCTACCACTGAGCAATATCATCCACCTCAATGAAAGTCTATTAATTAAGTACAATGAAATAAATGAATGTGGAAAATGGGTGGAGGTCATTAGGTCCACCACTGTAAGTGAAAAAGGAAATTCAAGGACAAATGATAAAAACATTGCCTACAAAACCATCTGGGACAGTTTATTATTTCCCATTGATTTAGGAAGGGAATAAGACAAAAAAATGCATAGTCACAAGTCAAATGTCAAACTCTAAGTAGCTACATGTAAGACAGGGGCCAGGGATGGGGTTTATTTTACTGAAAAGATCCTTGGCAGGGGACAGGATGTGAGGGGAATTAAGAGCAAACACTTTGGCCAGGAATGGTGGTACATGCCTATGATACCAGCCCTCTGGGAGCCGAGGAAAGATCACAAATCTGATTCCAATCAGGGCAACTTATTGAGACTCTCGTTGGAGACTGTGTCATAATTAAAAGGGGAGGGAGGGATGGCTCAATGCAAGGCACTAGGTCAGTGGTGGCAAACTTACGGCACACATGCTGTAGTGGGCTATTTCTATCACCGAAAGTTCTAAATGGTTTGCCATCGCTACCCCAGGTCAACACACCACTATAAAACAGCAGCATGGCTTTGGGCAAGAAATGTCACTCTCTGAGGCACAAAGATGATTACAACCATAGAGCAAAGGGATATGGATATATATATATATGCCTTGCTTCTTACTTTACCTGTGCTTAGTGGTAACCTTTGACAAGGCATTGGAAACAACAGAACACATTGATTTTGTAGAACATGTTAATAACAATCACATAGACCAGGAATGGCAAACCCTTCAGAGCTTTCAGGAACACACAGCTGACTGTGTCATGCACGCCACAGGCTTGCCACCGCTGACAGAGACAAATTCTGCCCAACTACTTCACTCATTCCTAAATACAAACCCTATCCTAGCTCATACACTCTTGAGAATACTAACTACATTATAAATTTTCTTGTGCTTAAGATCTCAAAGTTAGAGTCAGCGACTTTTACCGCATATGCCAAGAAATGGCTTTTAGACCCAATTTTACCAGGTCTGTAATCATGCCCGCTATCCTAATTAGTCAGTCAGTGGAGGTAGTAGGTCAGCTTATCCCAGCATTTTTAGTACATCCTCTTAAAGATGTAATATTATGTCCACCCAGGGTGAAGAGACAAAGGAAAGAGGACATGAGAGTGCATACTCTAAAAACACATTTTATATACAATTAAAACATCTGTATCAGCTCTTCTTAAATGAAGTACTTTAAAAATTCTTTCTCATAAAGACCTAATAATATCACATGTAATAGCCATGATTATGGAAAGGAAACAGTTACTGGGGCAGGGGAATGACTTGGAAATATCTCCTTTCCCATGGGATAGATCAATGGCTACTGAGCAAAAATTACTATTACTGAAACTGGGCATGGTGGCGGTGCGCCTGCAATCCTAGCTACTCAAGAAACTGAGTCATGAGGATCACAAATTCAAGGCCATTAAGACCTTGTCTCCAATAAAGGAGAGAGAGGAGACAGCTCAGAGGTCCCAGGATTCAATCCCCAGTGCTACCACCAAAAGTAAACAAACAAAAATCACTATTATTGAAATACAGTACCATGTAACTTGTAGATTAAAGCAAGGTGCTCCCTGGGGACAAATAAAATAACCTAAGTTTTATGCCTGGTAAATGACCTTTACAACATACAGACAAAACAAAATAAAGCGATTATTTCCAGACTATTCTCAACACATGTTCTTGTCATTGTCACGAACTCTTCAAAAAGGAAATCACTGAAATTAATTTCTTTAACATGGCTTGTATTACAAAACCCATGCCTGCCACTGCAACCACAAAAAGCCTCTCAACATTGTGATAATCATGGATAACACAATGTTTTCCAAACAATGAGTATGCAGCCTGTCATCAACAGCATTGCAACCTACAGAATTTTTAGAAACAAGTGTACAGTTAGGCTCAGAAGAAAAGAAAGTTAACAAATGTAACATAATGGCAGGAAGAAATAACTTTTAACACTATGAAATGTGCAGTTTCAAAATTCTGTAAAAGATCATGTAAGTACGGGTGAGGGATCTAGCTCAGTGGCATAAGCACCTGTCTGGCAAGCGCAAGGTCATGAGTTCAATCCCCGGTACAAAAAAAAAAAGAGAAATTATATCTAAACTTAAGAAGCCTCAAAAACATTTCTTGAAGGTTAAGAAATAAACAGAATAAACACACATATTCAGAATGCCATCCTTTACAGCCCAAGGTCCCATAATTCTATAGATAGCAACATTTTTATTAAAAGTTAATCACTGCTACAGAGCCAGAACATACACTAGTAGTCAAGAAAAATAAAGCCATTGTTACCAAACACCTAAGTTTAAAATAGTTTTTAAAAAACTGTTTTTTAAAACTCAGAAGGATCAATTTGTTATTCGCATATCGGCTAGGTTAGAGAACTGACCCAGGCTTATACCACTGTTTTGGTATCATCATTACGTTTCCCTGTAATTTCTACATGCCTCTCAAACATTTACATAAACAAACAGGGATTATGTGATCAAGATGCTCCCGACAGCATGTCACACAGGGGAAAACTAGAGAAGGTCCGCATGTTCTCGGAAAGGGAATAGTAAGTGCACTGACAGAAACTTAAACACAAACAGAGCTGCACGCACTGCTCTGCCTTCCGGGGCAGAACACTGCTAATCCCTCCAACCAATAGCAGAAGGCCTGGCGCACAGGTATCAGTAATTTTTGCCATAATGCAGCTCACACACCAATTGGAGACAGAAATAAACTACCGCACACTTCTTAAGTGCCACGAAGGACAGGATAAGAGAAAGACCATACACAATGAGGGGGCAGGGCGAGAAGCCGCTCTTGGGTCTTTTTAAACTGAGATCTAAAGGCTGAGGAGGAGGAGGGGGGTATGTTTTGTGTTTATATGTACAGAAAAAGTTAGGAAACTACACCTACAAGCCAACAGTGCTCCCCCATTTTTAACCATATTACCGTAGAGAAATGTCTTAACTCAGCCTAGCTTCCTCATCTGTGAAATGCAGATAACACCTATGTCTCACTAAGTTACGAAAACTAATTGAAAGTAAAACACTCAGAAATATTACGCTAACAGAAGGGAGAAGGGGGACGGGAGAACAGAACCTGCATACAAGTTTTAAAAGACACATCAGGGGTTGGGGATTTAGCTCAGCGGATCAGGCACTTGCCTGGTAAGTGCAAGGTTGTGTGTCTGATCCCCGGTGGCAAAAGAAAAAAAAAAAAAAAAGACATCAACAAAATACAAGCACAAACTGAGGGAATCTGAATACTGACTGGATACTTGCAGATTTTAAGGAATTGTCTATTTTACTACAGGATCACAGTATTAGCTTTTGTCTTCAGGGTCCTCATCTTTAAGAAAAGCAAACTAAAATAGTCACAGAACAAGTAACAAATTTCTAAATAACAGAGGTGGAGAGGGGCAAGAGAATGGGTGAAAAGCAAGTGTGGCTGTGGGCTGACAGCACAGTGCTGGGTCTCAGGCACAGTGGTGTTCAGTATACAATTGTAATTTTTGCATGTTTGAAATCTTCCATAATAAAAATCCTTTAATAAGCACTAAAATACAAACTGTTATCTTTGGGAGGACAAAGAAACTCATTTTTTATTTCAAAGAGTCACTCATACACTAACTGTTTTATTAAAATGTATGTCCAAAGATTTCACTTTTATGAGAAATGAGAAAAACTAAACCTTCTGGATGTGCAGCAAATCATTCTTACTCTAAATGTGTCAACCTACAGTTCACTAATTCATCCTGTAATCTTATCTTTCAATTCTAGCACCTTGTGAGATTATCAGAGAAAACATGCTGCCTTTTAGAGGTGAAGATTCAACAGAAAATAAATTCTGCCCTCCACCTGAGAAGTGGCTAGTGACACTACAGACCTTACCATGGTTCTCTTTTCAAAATCCCTCAGCATAAAAGAATCCCCTCTTCATATTTCACAAGAAGCTGGGCCAAGTATTCTGATAACACAAGGTGCTACCACCTAGCAGTAAATTTGAGGATGCAGAATTAATTTAACACTTTACCAAGTGCACTACAGTGGAGCTGAACAACTATTACACCATCCCGTTCCAGCAAAACAAACTATCTTCACTTAGAAGACGATTTCAGGAACTTTCTAAATCTAAAGTACTAATGAGCAGCGCTTTAATCACTTCACCCCCATCTGGGTAAGACATAAAGAATGCACTGAAAAACACCCAACTCTTCCAAGTGGGTAATATCTTCACAAATGCCTTTTTGTAAACCAAGCTCTGGACCCTCTCCTCACGTTTATATGGTATACATGTAAAGCAAAAATAAGCTACAAGTGGTTTCAATCACATAACAGTAGATAACAGTGTTTCTTAGCTTTTTAGTATTAATTTTTTCAGCTGAATAAAGTGATTAAAATTTAAAAATTTGTAAAATTAAAAGCCACGCTTGGGGTGTAGTTTAATGGCAGAGAAAAGAGACAGCCTTGAGTGAGGGCCTGGGCTCAATCTCCAGAACCAAGGATGGGGAGGGGGAAGCCGCGTTCACACTCAAATCAACGAGTACAACTATCACTCTTTAAACAGGCAAAGCATAAACTGAACAAAAATCTATGAAACACTTACATCAGTCCAATACCCTTCCAGAACCCAATACCTCTTTTATTTCTTATTATCTTCTGCAGACTAAAAGTTTACTAGAAAATTTTTGAAAATGGCCACACACTGGTGGAAAAATAGCCTTTCACAAAGGGCACTAGGGAAAATGGCTATCCACATGCAAAAGATTCAATCTAGACTCCTATCTTTTACCACGTACTAAATTAAAATCAAAATGGATCAGTGATCTAAATGTTAAAACAGAAACAAGCTAAAAGACAAGAAGGATAAAAGTGAAGTCACAGGTGGCAAGGACTTTCTTAATAGAATCCCAATTGCACAGGAACAGTTCCAAGAATCAACAAATGGGACCATATTAAAATAAAAAAACTTCTGCAATGCAGCGGAAGAAACAACAAAGAGTGAAAAGATAACTTACAGAAGGAGAAAAAGATTTCTGCCAGTGGTTTCTCAAAGGACTTATATCTAGAATGTATAAAGAACGCAGCCAGGCGTGGTGGTGCATGCCTGTAACCCCAGCCTTTGGGAGGCTGATGCAGAAGGATTGCCTTCAGTTCAAGGCTAGCCTCCACTACAGAGTGAGCTCAAGGACAGTTTGAGCTACATAGTGAGACCCTGTCCCAAAAAAGCAAAATACACCAAAAAATTAGAATATATAAAGAGCTTAGCCGGGATTTAGCTCAGCAGCTTAAGCACTTTAAGCACTTGCCCGGCAAGCGCAAGGTCGCGAGTTCAATCCCTGGTATGGGAAGAAGAAAAAAAAAAAAAAAGAATATATAAAGAGCCCAAAAAAATCAGAATCCCCCCTAAAATAAAAAAACTCAATTAAAAAAAAAGGCAAATGAAATGAACTTCACAGAAGTACAAATGGCCAACAAATACACAAAGAAATGCTCAACATCACTGGCCATTAGAGAAATGCAAATTAACACTGAGATTCCATCTTACCCCAAAAAGAATGGCCAACGTCAAGAAATGAAATAAAAAATGCTGGAGACGCTCTGTGTATGTGTGCATGTAGATCTATGTAAGGTTCATGAATGTCCATGTTTATAGCAGCACAACTCAGAATCGCTCTGACTCTTGGAAGTGGCCTGTGTGTCCATCATCAGATGAACGGATAAAGAAGTGTGGTGTTCACATACCACAGAGCACTCATCCACCACTAAGCAAGTCAAACTTTAGTCATGTGTAGGAGAATGAAAGCACCTTGAGCCCACAGTGTTAAGGGAAATAAACCAGACACAGAAGCTTAAATATCACAGGCTTTCTCTTATATGAGACACTCAGAATAAAAACACATAGCAAAATAAAAGATAGACAATAACAGGAAGTAGGGAGACAGATTGTTCTCAAAGGGGAAGAAAGGGAGGGAAGAGAAAGGGATGAAATAAGGATTTGCTGTGTTATGTACACATACAAACTTCCTACAAGGAATGTAAACATTATGTATAACTAATAAAAAAGGAAAAGAGGAAAAAATTTTGAAAAATGCTCAATACCCATCTCATCCCTCATCTTCTGCAATTAAGTTTGTCAATTATACCTTATCATATACGTAACCATGACTATTCATGCACCTGTCTAGTTGCTGTCCACCCTATTTGATCTATTTCAAAGTAAACTGCAGCTATTAACACTTACATGGATCATAAAATAGTGCTTGAGCCTAGCACAGTGGTGCACTCTTCTAATCCCAGCTACTCAAGAGGGTAAGGCAACAAGATCACAAGTTCAAGACATGCCTGGGCAACTCAGCAACTCTTTGTCAAAGTAAGAATTCGAGTTGGGTCCTGGCCAACTTGCAGTTTTGTAGACAGAAAAGTTAGCAAAGTGGAAGCAAAGAAATTATACAAAATACAACTCAAAAGTGACAAAGAATTAAAATATAGAAGATATGCAGAGGATAAAGTGAGAGCAAACACATGCTTAATCAGCCTGTCAGAAGTATGAAAGACAACACATTTGACTTAATTTTCTCGTTGAAACAATTTATGGCGGGCAGGAGGCAGGAAGGTAGCAAAGCAGTGAGGAAGGAGCAACCAGGCTGCCTTTTTTGTGTCCCTTTACATATACCAGGCTGTCCACCCTTTGGGTGGCCCTGGCCACACCCAGGAGGAGCTGCCTTCCGTTATCCACACCCAGAACTATGCCAAACCAATCAGAGGGCTAATTAGTAGCACATACCCTTGATCCCAACATCACACACTTAATCCCAGTATCACACGCTCTAGATCCAGTCACCTCTGAAAAGTCCCACCTGTGACCACACGAGGCTTTGGGGGGACACCTAGACACAAACCATAACAACACTAAAAGAAACCTAAATATTTAGTGGCTGGGCCGAGGACTGGATTTAGCTCAGCAGCTCAAGGGTGTCGAGTTTGATCCCTGGTACCAATAAATAAATATTTAGAGGCTGTGAATTTTCTAGAACTGATAAAATACACCAATCCACAGATTTAAATGGTCCAACTAATTTCAAACATGATAAGTAGAAAGACATTTACAGCCATGTGCGGCAGTGCACACCTATAATCCCAGCACTTGGGAGGCTGATGCAGGAGAATCACTATGAGTTCAAGGTCAGCCTATACTGTATGGTGAGAACCTTTCTCAAAGAAAAAAAAAGACATGTGGTCGGTCTTCCAGCAGAAGAAAAGTGACTCTGGACAGAGTACGGAGATGAGAGAAAAAAATAATGGTGACAAAGATAGATACAAAGGGAATGTTAACTCTATAAATTTATATCCAGCTGGAGGGGTGTGTGGTGGCACACACCTGTCATTCCAGCATTTGGGAAGCTGAGGCAGGAGGATCACTGCAAGTCTGAGGACAGCCTGGGCTACACTGAGTTCAAAGCCAGCCTGGACTATATTGTGAGACCCTGCCTCAAAAAAAAAAAAAAAGGTTGGTAGACTGAGTCAATATTCTAAGATCTTTGCAAAGATATAAACTACAGACTTTTGTTAGATATAGTTTCTAAACAGATACTAAAACACTAGTATTGTATCATGATTAAAAGACTGATTGGATACCTAGATTATAAACTATAAGCTTTGGCTATATTTAACAGTCAAATTAGGAAGCAGTCGTTGGAAATGTGGACTGAGATGGACACGTGTGGACTGAGGTCAATAGGTAAGAATTTCTGAATTACCGCTTTCAGTTAATTGTTCCTAAAATCCAGCCACCTGATTCCATCCTTAAGGATTTCAAGAGACAAACACGGATAATCAATCTCAAGTAAGAACACTATAAATCAGTGTCCAATTAATGTTTAAATTTTTTAAGCCCGACTTTACTTTTTATGCTTCCAAAGTGAGATGGATGCCTGTATAAACCTACCTCATTCACAGTCCCAACATTTCCTCCGAGAACAAACAAAACATTAAATAACTGTACAAAGTAACAAGAGTGTGCAAAGACTTCTGACATGTGTCTCTCTGTAACCCTAACAATTCCACAAGTACAGTAAAAGCATTAAAGTTCAAAGGAAGCTCATGTAAGTACAGTAACTCACATGCTACTGGAGACAGCAGACAAGCAGCACACAGCATCAGACAGTACTGTCAAGAACATTAAGCAGAGAGAACAAAAGAAGAGGGGGCCACAAGCAAGAAGGCGGAAGACAGTGTTCCCTATTCAGATTCCATCTATTCTGCCTCTCTGCCCTGCTGAGAAAATCTGGAACTAGACTAGATGGATATTCAGGAAGCTGAGACAGAAAAACAGCTTAAAATAAACCTAGGAGTTAGGGGCTTGCCTGGGCAGCACAGAACCCGTAAGAGAAAGAGGAAGAGACGGGGAAGGGGACGAGGAGAGACAGGGAGACAGAGAGAGAGGAAAGAGAGAAAGAAAGAGGTGGGAGGGCAGGGGAGGGGAGCCCTTCCTTGTAGCAGGGACAAACCCTTCACCTCTGAGGAAGCCGGCTACTCCTACAGTCCCATGGCTCAGTCATGACTGAATTCATGCCAGTGTTTTCTCAAACTAGAAGAGCAGAAACCTGAAATCAGTTTACACCACTGGTTCATAGCAGGAGTTATGTACAAGGACTGAAAGAAGTATCAGGAACCTCTAACTGAAAATTCACGTTTCTTTCTAGTACTAACAAGCAACAAACCATACCATTATTGGCAGCATTTGTAACTCTGCACCAAGAGAAATTACAAATATCCTGTAACAATTATTGTAGATAGCTCAAAATATCATTTACACTCCTTATTTTGAACAGCTGCTAGACTACATTATTGAAAGTGCTAATGAAGAAACATACTACTATATTAAAACAACCTGAAAAGTTTGAGGGCTACATGTCACTTTGTTGTCTGTTTTCAGACAGGGTCTTCCAATGTACTCCACGTTGCCCTTGAACTCACTATGTAGCCCAGGCTGGCTTAGAACTCAAGATATCCTCCTGCCTCTGTCTTCAGAATGCGATAATTGTAAGTATGTGTTACATAGCCAGCTTAGATGTCAATACTTTGATATATCTGGTCTCTTGAGACTCAGCTATTTCGAGATTTAAAATATCTTCAGGGCCAGGGGTGTAGCCCAATGGAGAGCACTTACCTACTGTGCACCAGGCCGAGTTTGACCCCCAGAATCACACACACACACACACAAAAGAGAAAAGTATTATTCAGAAGCGTCAATAAACTTCAAGAGTGCTGAGGTGTCCACACTAGAAAAAAAGTTAACTCCTGGACTTAAAATGTTCTCATCAGAACATTCCAGCGAAACATTAAAAAAAAATTATATATGTATATTATAGCAGCATGCATAATGATTAAATATTACTTGTGCAATTTATTTCCCAAAAGAATGTAGAAGCCAGTAGTCTAAACATGCCTGTGTATAAAACATCATTGCTACTTATTTTTCTTATTTTTTGCCAAAGATATGACCCAATTCTCAGCATTGAGATATATGGGTATGTAGGCATCCCATAGGAATACTTTTACTTTCAAGATTTAAAACAAAAAAAATTTTCTCCCTTCTTATCTCCAGTGCAGTGGAGACAGTAACCCCACGCCACGACAGCCATGAAAACAACTTGCTAGGAATGGCAGGATAGAAACACCCAGAGCCAGGCCTTTGATGGAATCAGTAGACAGCTAATCCACCTTGTGAGGAAAATAAACCCTGATCTGTTTAAGGCACTGTTAGTCAAGTTTCCTGTTACTGCAGGTGAAAGTTTTTATCAGATAAAGAAATTATTACAGATAGGGTAACCAAGTAAGGCTCCTTTACCCAAGAGTCCTGTAAGACTCTTCACATGGGAAAGCACAGATTTTAGGAGTCATTACTAAGGAAGAGAAGGCAAAAGGAATGTCACTTAGGAAGAGAGATCAATACACAGACATTCTCTGTTAATAATCACATTCAGTTCCTGCGACTAGACCGTTAAATGAACTGGTTGCATTAAATGAGGAACTGTATGTAGGATGTACATTACAATAATCAGAACAAAGAAACTCCAATTTGATGACTCTGCTTTTACTTGCATAACTCTTATATGCAGCTCTGTAATGGATAGTACAGTACTATACGATCAGCAAAAATCACAGTACTGTATAAACAAGGTGTACTGTACAAAAAGACTGAGACTCTATAAACAAGATGTACAGAATTGTACAAAAAAAAGATGAGTCCTAAGTCCAAACAGTTGTTACACAGGTACGTTGTTAAATGAGTATCTGTATACAATAACAGACACTTGGCATTAGGTAGGCCCTCACTTCTTGTGTAAGAACCTCATTTATTTTTCTTCTTTAAAAATCTCTTAAAATTCCATTTTCAGCAACAAGAGGTTTAAAGTATGTTTAAAAAAAAAAGCCCTATTGATCTATTCAACAAACAAGTGCTACCAAAATTATCATTCTTCACACTGCATGATGCAAGCCTCCACTCTGATCTTCCTTCACATACATAATTCTAGCACGCAGTTCTGCAATTCAAGGAATATTAAAAGCTGGGAGAGCAAGGGGTACAGCTCAGTGGCACAAGCGCCTGCCTGGTAAGCACGAGGTCAATTCCTGGTACCAAAAAATAGATAAGATAGATAGATAGATAGATAGGCAGGCAGGCAGGCAGGCAGGCACAGAGTAGGGTGTGCCACACAGGCCTAAACACATCAAAGCCCATCGACAACAGGAGGGAGAGTACACTCACTGTACAAAGCAAAGGTCCGTAAAAAGCAGGCGATTTGGAGTGTTTAATCACCAAGGAAGGCCTCAAAGTTCAGTATAAATAAACCAACTTTCAGTAACAGTGGCCAAGAATCAGAACAAAGTACTACAGTGTATCCATCTGGACATGGGGGTGCATACCTCCAACCCCAACACTCTGAAGGATGAGACAGGAGGATCCCTGCAAATTGGAGGCCAGCCTAGTCTACTTAGTGAACTCAAGAGAAGTAAGACCCTGCATCAAAAAAACAGAAACAAGCTGGGCATGATGACGTATGCCTGAATCCCAGCACTTGGGAGGCTGAGGCAGGAGGATCCCTGCAAATTGGAGGCCAGCCTGGGCTACATAGTGAGTTCAAGGCCAGCCTGAACTACATCGGAAGACTCTTTCAAAAAAGAACAAAAAAAGCAAAACAAAAGTACAGTACATTCAGAACACTGATAAGTCACCTAGTACATAATGACTTTAGTCACATATATACAAAAGAACTCACTGTACAAAAAAAAAATCCATTGTATGAATTCTTTTTCAACAGATCTTACCAATTTTTTAAAACATTAACAAGAAAAAAAAAATTTTTTTGAGGCAGGGTCTCACTTTGTTGTCCAGGCTGGCCTCGAACTCTTACAGCGATCCTCCTGCCTCAGCTTCCTGAGTGCTGGGGTTACAGGCATGTGCCACCACGCCTGGCAAAAACACAATTTACCAGTTACTATTTGGTCACTTACTAGTGTGCTAAAGATTTCACTTTTCATTAAAAATTCAAGCACTGTTTTTCTATCATTTACACTTCAAATTCAATCAACTAGGAAATTACAACCAAAGTTCATGTTGCTCAAGATTTCATCAATTCCTAGGTCTCCTTTCAATCCCTAAAACTACCATTCAATTCCAAGAGAATCCACTTTCTCAAACTTGTTTTCTTTTGGGGTTTGCAGGGGATTGTTTTTGAGACAGGGTCACTAGGTAGTTTAGGCTGGTCTTGAACATTCTTGTGATCCTCCTGCCTCAGCCTCCTATATACTTGTGGGAAGCACTTCCAGGGGTTTCACCAGTAATATCAAAAACAAACAAAATAGTTACTAACAATAATAGCTAACCATTTATGCATTTACCCTATACCAGGCATTATTCTGAAAGCCCTACATACATTAACTAATTTAACCACAATAACAATCCCAGGATTTGGTACTAGTAGTACCACCATTTTACAAATGGAAGAACTGAAGAATCCCAGGATTAGCAGTATATACTTGTAATCCCAGCACTTGGGAGGCTGAGGCAGGATTGCCGTGAGTTCACGGGAGCCCTAACCACACAGTAAGACCTTGTCTAAGAAAAACACTGGGAGGGAAAAAATAAAAAATAAAGGACTTACTCCAGTTTACCTAACTCACAGCTTGTAGTCATGGGAGCTAGAACTGATTCCCAGTCTTTGTTCCTGTACTGGGGAGTGGATACCAAATATTAAACCCAGAAGGGCCTCCTCGATCATGACAGACTAAGTGACATCTCCATCATTCCAAGCCTTTATTTACTTATGTATTTAGGCTCTCTTACTATTCTCATCCACAAACCTCCCACAGCCCTGACCTGAGTTAGAGTATTCTAGTAAGCATCTTGCTAATATTTGTACCATAGTCTCTATGCCAAACAATCGGTCACCTGATGAGGCATCGGACTACTGTCTCAATCCGCCGTAAGTTTTTCTTCTTTTCTTCTTTCTCTAGTACTAGGGTTTGGAACCAGGAACTCTACAGGTAGGCACGTGCTTTACCACTGACTTACATCTCCAGGCCTTTTTTATTTTGAGACAGAATTTTAGTCAAGTTGCCCAGGGTGAGCTGGAACTTACGAACCTCCTACCTCTGCCTCCTGAGTAGCTGAGATAACAGTAATTAATCAACAGGCCTGGCTGGTTTAAGTTTCTATGGCTCTGGGAGGCTGAGGCAGGAGGATCACAAGGTCAAGCACAGCCTGGGTAATTTAACAACATAGTGAGAAACTCTCTCGAATTTAAAACTTTAAGGGGGTTAGAGGTTCAATCTCCAGTACCAAAGGTAAGAAAGTTTTTTATGACTAAGTTTGTTCCCAAGTTTTAGCACCCTCCCCTTGACACTGCAAGCACAGGATCAGAACCGTATTTCATGTATGTTTAAAATCCCAAATCTTAAATGTACAGCTTGAAATAAGTGTTTAAAAATATGTATAAAAATATGTTTCATTTGCCAGTGGTGGTGGCACATGGCTGTAATTCCAGCACACAAATTCAAGTCCAGACTGGGTAAAAACTTAGCCAGACCTTATGGCAACCTTTAGAAAAAAAGCACTAGGGATACTGGCCTGTGCAAAACACTGGTTTCAACCCCTAGAACCACTAAGTAATAGGCATTATGTGATCATTACATACATCCACCTCATTTATGAGGCTACATTCACTTACTGCAGACATATCTTAAAGGACTGTTTTTCTAAGTTTTAGAGTATTGGTAAATGCAATTCAAGGCACACCTTTAAAAGGTAAGTGCAGCCGGGCATGGTGGCTCACGCCTGTAATCCCAGCACTTGGAAGGCTGAGACAGGAGGATCTTTTCAAGTTCGAGACCAACCTCGATTACAAAGTGAGCTCAAGGCCAGCCTGAATGGCATAGTGAGACCCTGTCTCAAAAAGACAAGGGCCAGGGATCTGGCTCAGTGGCCTAAGCGCCTGCCTGGCAAGTGTGAGGTCGTGAGTTCAATCCCTGGTGCTGCAAAAAAAAAAAAAAAAAAAAAAAAAAAAATTAAGTGCAGGTCTGGGGCTGCAGCTGAGTGGCAGAGCACCCGTCTACCATGTACGAGACCACAGGTTCAATCCCATACCACACACAAAAAGCAAATGCAGCAGTCAGTGAATGCGAGATGATCTTTCCGTGTGCCACACTGCAGTATTTGTCTTTAAATGAACACAGTTCCACAATTATTAAAACTGTAATTTTACTGAAGTCCTTGATTTCACATTCCTTAAAATAATTAAAGCAATTTCTAACTTTACAACTCCCTTAAAAAATATGAAAAACTTCTCAAATCATTTACTGTCACATTAACAATTTAAGTAAACTCAGCAGGCATGATGAAAAAGTTCTAAGTTTCTCAAAACATAGTAAACTCTCAATAGTTACTCATGCCATTATGTCTTAGTATTACGACCATCCTACAATATTGTCTAGAAGACAATATTCCACTACTCAAGCGAACGTAAATTTACTGATCCCTTGGCTGGCTCAAGAAGTACATGGAAGACTGGCACAGTGATGCACATCGATAATCCCAGCTATTGAGGAGGCTGAGGCAAGTAACAAAATAAGAAATAAAAAGGACTCAGGATGTGGCTCAGTAGCACAGCACTTGTCTGTCATGAGAGAAGACCCTAGGTTCAATCCCCAGCAACCCCTGCTCACCACTCCCAAAGAAAGAAGTATGTTAATATCAAAACAGATGTATCACCAAAGGCAACACCAAAGGATGGCCTATTACCTCTGCATTAGGCCCTTAGTTTGTGTAAGGAGAGGATGGCTGGGAAAAAAAAAAAATGGCATGGCCTAACATCCAGGCAGCTGAAAGGTGATACTAGATCGTTAGAAGAAGCAGGATAGATTATCTTACAGTGCACACTAAAGGCTGAAATTCCCCGAGTCTTACCTCATAGCAGCAGCAACTGGGAGGAAAAATTCTTCAAAAAGCAGGGAGAGCAGTAAAAAAGACGACCTCTATAATTAAGATTCTAATTTTCTAAAAGGTGTTCTGAAGCCCAAATGTGTTTCTAATGGCAACTGACAAATAATCAGCAAACAGGTCGGAACACAAAGTTAACACTTCTCAATCTTCTCAAAATAAAGCTTGTTGCTACACTGAGGAAAAGGTACAAACACATTTGGACCTGGGATGGAGCGGGAAGGGATCCGGGTGGAATTCCTTGAGACTAAACTGCTTTCACTGGATGGGTAGGAAAAATGGAAATAAGTGCTTCACGGGAAGAAAGACTTACGAAGCTGCGAGTCTGTTTTGCAGAAAAAAGACATTCCTGCCTGTGGTAGCAGTAAAATATAGACTTCATGAATATTTTTATTCTAAAGTCTACAATACCCCATAAATGTTAAACTATACAGCCCCCCTGACTCCACAAACAGGTATAATTTTGAGTCATAAAATCACACTAACAGCTGGCATCTTTGCTACTGCCACACCAGGAATGAAATTAATTCAAACTGCAATCAAGAAGGTCTACAGAAAGAAGAGAGAAGGAAAAAAAAAAAGATGAGAAAAAAGGAAAAAATGGCCAGGGATTTAGCTCAGGGTGTTAAGTGCCTGCCTGGCAAGCATGAGGTTGTGAGTTTGATCCCCGCTGCCACAAGAAAAAAAAAAAAAAAGGAAAAAATGGGAACAAAATTTTTGTAAATAAGGAGGGGAAGAAGTTGAAGGGAGCGGAGGGGAAGGTGGGGGAAAAGAATCAAGTTATGTCACATGCAGGTACAAATTCCCTATAATGAATGTGATCATTATGCATACCTAAATCGTACCAAGAAACTTAATTTAAAAAAAAAGTCTACAGGAATACATTAGACCTAAAAGTTACTAAAGAAGGTTAAATGCTTTTATCTTTTGTTTTCTGTTAGCCACAATCTAATCTCTTTTCTCGTTTTTAAAATTCTTTTATGCATACTTTTTTAAAAGTAAAAAGGTGCCTGGTGTGGTAGTACACGCCTGTAATCCCAACACTTGGGAGACTGAGGCAGGAGGATCCCTGTGAGTTCCAAGCCAGCCTGAGCGATAAACTGAGTTTAAGGCCAGCCTGAAATGCACAGTGAAACCCTGTCTCAAAAAGACAAAAAGATTAAAAAAAAAAAAAAAAAAAAAAAAAAAAAAAAAAAAAAAAAAGTAAAAGGGTGGGCTGAGGGTAAAGTTCAGCGGAAAAACACATGCTTCGCACTGGGTCTGATACACAAAAGAGAAAAAAGTACAAGGGGAACAGTCTACTGTGACATTGGCTAGAGTGCTGAGCAGCAAATATTTTATTAAAATGACAGGCCACGAATGGTGGCGCAAGCCTGGAATCCCAGCACTCAGGAGGCCGAGGTAGGATGATTACCAAGAGTTCAAGGCCAGCCTGAGGTACACAGGGAGACCCTGTCTCAAAAAAGCAAAAAAGGGCTGGGTATATACCTCAGCAGCACAGCACCAGCCTGGTAAGCCCAAGGTCATGAGTTCAATTCCCAGTACCAAAAAAAAAAAAAAAAAAAAGCAAGTTTCATTTGATTAAAACTGGGTAACATTAATTTACACTTAAAATGCATAGAAAACCTTTTGGCTGGGAATGCAGCATAATGGTAGAGTGCTGGCCTTATGTGAGCAAAGCCTGGGTTTGATCCCCAGTACGGTCCTAAAACAAAAAAAAAAAAAAACTCAAACGCTAAATTTGGGTCATCAAGTCATAATACATTCTAGTGCCTTACCAACGCCTTAGAAGTAGCTGATTTTAATGAACCTAATTCTGATAAATTTGTACCCTATACTTAGCTACCAATCCATGAAGCATAAAAACAAGCAAGTTAACAATAAATGCGGCATATAATGCTAATATTGTTCTACAATATAACTTCTTCATATAAAAAACTGTCACTGACACCACGAATGATTACTAGTCCTATGCCAGGCATTGTAGGGATAAAAGAATTAGAATTCTACCTCTAAGACACTGAGTACCTATTTAAGTAGCACTCTGGCAGGTTGAGACAAGAGGATTTTAAGTTTGAGCCCTGCTTGAGTAATTTAGAGACTCTGCAAGACCCTGTCTCAAAATTTTGAAGGACTGGGGATTGTAGCTCTACCCAAAGGCCCTCGGTTCAATGACCAGTACTGCCAAAAAGAATCAACTCTGAGAAGTTCCTGGATACCGAAACAGTTCATCTAACTGTTGCTAAGTGTTGGGAAAAGAAAGAATTACAAAAACATAGGATTCACAGAAGTTAGTGCTGTTTTCACATATTTACTATTTATAAGACAACTACAAGCAGTTGGGTTTGTGAAGGGGGGAAGAACAGAAGGAGGGAAGCCCTCTAAATGATCTCCCTGAACCTGCTCTCTGAGGACACAAAGCTCCTTGAATTACAACTCGATGGTGAATTTCAGATGGGCTCCACAAATACCCACTTCGGGTTTCCAAGGCATCGCATACAATATGTTTATCAGCACAAGGACTTCAAGCTGAGTTCATCTGACCTTAACGAGTCAACCAGGTACATCCATTCAGAGTGCTTCCACAGGTGAGCAAATGGCAGTTTTGAAGTCAGGGGAGAACTCACTGCTTATGACAATCAACTAACTGATTAAAATACACACTGAAAAGCTTTAACCTCAAGTCTCGGAGGCCTGCTGACAAACACTTCGGCTTGTAAATAGCTTCCGAAATCCATATATGGGTGATAACACTGTATTTCTAGAAAGAAATAGTCTCAAAAAGGAAGCAAACAGAAAAAACTAAAATGATGCATACGATCATAAATTGGTTGAAAACATTTATCTAGCCTTGAACCAAAACGTGACCAACTTTTACATGGTCGGACATTAAGATCAGTTTGGTAGTGCAAGGTACTAGGTGGCTGAGGCAGAAGGAGCACCTGAACCCAGGAGTTCAGGCAAGACCAAGCAACACACTGAGACCTGGTCTCGAAAAACAGATCCACTATCACATGCAAATAATGGGCAGTACAGGAGAGACTGTTACTTCAGTTGTTGAACGCAATTCATTTCAAATTTATTGGTTGAATACCAAGAACTAAACGTATTTTTCCCATAAGAAATAATGGAAAACCAAGTAATTGGGTCTGAAGACCAAAAATCACACCTAAAAAAAATTTATTTTTCCAGGACTTCAACAAATTTCACTGTTTCTTTAACCCTATCTTGGTGGTTTTCCTCTTGGTTTTACTGTTGGTATCACTAACTTTCTTTGGAGCCATGGTTACAAGTACTTTACCCAAATAAAAGCATAAAAAAAAGATGAGAATGACAAATGTTTCAATGCACTGACACAAGCGCTATATGTTGTCTGGGCAAGAGCAGCGCCTAGGCTGAAATGGTGCCCCTTTGTGTCTGCGACAAGATGTGGCATGTGACTCACTCTTGGCCTGTATGGTGGTGTGGTTTATTTGTTTTTCAGACAGGGTCTCACTGTGTAGCCCAGGCTGGCCCCCAAACTCACAGGGATCCTCCTGCCTCAACCTCCCAAGTGCTGGGATTACAGGGGTGCATGCCACCACACCTGGCCTGTACAGGTTTTTCCAAGTCAGATTTTTGGTTTGTACAGGTTTTTCCAAGTCAGATTGTCGGTTCAACTATCTACTGAGCAAAGGTCTGAACACCAAGCATATTTTTTTTCCAAACTTTGCTGTTTGAGTAGCTGCCGAAAGTTGCTTGGAGTCATTCAACAACCTAAGTATCACTGTAATATGAAATGGCTCCTCTGATTTTTCAGTATCTATGATTTAAACTTAACAGTCTCTAAAATACTGTACACAGCAAATTACTTTTTAAAAATCCTAAAATCACTTAGCAATAATGATGCAGAATGTGGACAGAAACAAACAAAATATGACACTAAATCACTGAAAAACACTACACAGTATTTTTTTCCTACAAGGTTTGTTTCCTTCATTTTTAAAAAAAATCTCTATTATAAGTCAGTTATGTGAGACATGAGGGCTAAAACGGGGAACACTGACTTCAAAGAATTCATAACCAACTAAGGAACACTACTGTATATACAGATGTTTCCAAGTAGGTACCTGTATACAGAAGAGAGGTATAGCTTATTATGGCTACCATGAGTGGAAGAAGGACCTGTGCTCCGATTCAATCTGTGTAGCCTGATCTCCGAAACATAACATTTAGTACATAAACAACAACTCTGAAGTTTGGGGATACTAACCACATTTTTCAGATCAGGTATTTGGAAAGCACAGAAGTTAAATATCTGCCCAAGATCACAGAGGAAGGTCTGGAACCCAAGTCCGCTCCCTTCCATCCTCACTTCAGCAGTGCTGTTCACTGCTGAGAACGCAAGACCAGCCAGCAGCTCAACTCCACTACCTCCTAGAATAACCTTTTAAATCAAGCGTGACCATCCAACTATTACCAATAGTTTCTGCAGTCAAGACAAAACAGAGAAACCAGAATAATAGATTCATTCTTCTACTTAATTCAGTTTAAAGAAACACAAAATCTAGAGGCCTCAGAGAAAAATTAACAGACTTATTTTAGCAGAGGAAACAATCTTTTTTTGCTGATAACCTGAAGCTATCAATATTAAATTGAATTAACACACTATACTTTTTAAAAATATAAGACATTAGCCAAATTAAGTTTTACTTAAAAAGCCAGAGATTGGTCTGGTATAGTAGTGTGCTTACCTACTTACCTCTAACACAAGCATCCACTAGGAACACAGTAACACAGCTAGCTGACAAGAAGCAGAGCATTAAGAAACAACTGCTAGGGCCAAGGATCTAGCTCAGTGGCCTAAGCGCCTGCCTGGCAAGTGCAAGGTCATGAATTTGATCCCCGGTGCCACAAAAAAAAAAAAAGAAAGAAACTGCTAGAACACAAACGTAAAACTCACATTACACACTGAAAACTACAACCCCTAAGATTATACAACCATCTAAGAATTATATTTCTTGTATAATTTCCAACAGATTCTTCTTCCACTATTCTGGCCTGTACTCCCTGTTAACTCTAGCTTGCCTATAGAATAATTTACTGGTTACTAAAACATGGAGGTGATGATTTACATCTACCGGGGAACTCTGGTACACTGGTTGAGGAAAACATAAAGAGACCATAATCAACTCCACTGACCCACAAAAGCATTCTGAAGAATTTGTGAAAGCTAAGAACCCTTCCAACCCAAAGACTAGTTGTGTATGTGACAAGATGAGGCATGGTGGTATGTGCCTATAATCTCAGCAAACAGGAGGCTGAGGCAGGAGGACTGTCATGAGTTTTAAACCAGCCTGGGCTAGAATGAGACCTTATCTCTAAAAACACCCACAAAAACAACAGGGATTATTTTTCAGTCAGGTTTATGAGTGCACCTTTACCCATACCACAATAATAGGAGATAATCTCCACCCTCAGGAAATTTATGAAGAGAAACAAAATCAACACGCCAACAAAACACCACTGTAATCCAGAAATGGAACTTATACAGGCAGCCAGAAACACAAGGGACAAAGTCACAGAATACAAGTTTGAGAAAGCGAGCTGAAGAGATGAGGTGAAGTCAACCTTTGAATTCTGTGGCTACTAGGTTACTCTGTCTATAGTGGATACTTGTTTGATTTAAATGAGGGAAACATATATATCAGATTGGCAAAAGAAACAACTTGATGAAAACAAGCAGGATGACATTTTGAATTCATCAAATTACCTCTACAATCATGAAAAAATAGAGGCAACTGGTATCACATTTGCTCAAAGATCCCTGCTCATCCACCTGAAAAATAAAAAAGCTCCCTAGATTCTGTAAACAAAATACAAGAACCAAAATTCAGAAATGTTTTTCCCCTGTTGGGCGTGGCCAGTAATCCCAGCACTTGGGAGGCTGAGGCAGGATTGCCTCAAATTCAAGAACAACTTGGACCACATAGCCTGTCTCAAAAAAAAATGTTTTTCCTTAATTGTAATCTAACATTAGAAGTCAAACGCTGCCAGGTATGGTGGCACATGCCTGTGTAATCCCAACACTTGGGCGGCTAAGGCAGGACTGCCTCAAATTCAAAGCCAGCCTGAACTGAGAATTGAGACCCTGATGAAAGAAAGAAAGAATGAATGAATGAATCAATCTGATGAAGTTTCTCCAAATATGATTAACAAGTTTATTTAGTAGGATGTATGTTTAAATAAATTTTTAAAAAGTACCTTTTATGTCAGTGTAAAATTTTGAAAAAGTGTAACAGTTAATGGGCCAGGGATATAGTTCAGCGGAACAAGCACCTGCCTGGCAAGCACGAGGTCATGAGTTCAATCCAGGACCCCCCCCCAAAAGAAAAAAAACTCACAAAAAATATATATAAAGTTAAATTTGGGCCCAATTTCTACTACCAATCAAGCAGAAACTTGTAATTATTAAATGCTATATACTTCATATCATCAACCTATCTTACAAACAATAATCACAAACACTGGTAAGAAACTACCTTTTTACATGGTCTCAAAATAGCTAGTGTAATTTTCCAAACTAGGCATGGTAGTGCATGACTATAATTCCAGCACTCTGACAGGCTGAGCTAGGAGGATCCCAAATTTGAGCCCAACCTAGGCAATTTACCAAGATTCTAACTCAAAAAACAGAAAAATGCTGGCCCACACCTGTAATTCATTCCAGCACTCCACAGGCTCACCTTGAATTCGAAGCCAGCCTGTGGAGCCAGTGAGTTCAAGCCTAGCCTGAAGTATACAGCAAGTCCCTGTCCCAAAGAAACCAAAAAAGAAAGAACAGGACAAGGCTGGGGACAGAGCTCAGCACAAAGGCCCTGGGTTCAATTCCCAACACACACACACAAAAACCCCAATGTAGTATCTTCAAACTAACAATAAACTGGGCCTCGTGGCCCATACCTGCAATTTTCCAGGAGAATCACCGAGTTCAAAGCCAGCGGGGGCAACAGTGAGAGACCCTGTTTCAAAAACATCCCAAAAAAACCCAACATCTTGTACTTATGTAACCATCTGGGGGTTTTTTCACAAGTAAAATCACTCAGAAAGGTAACAGGAATTACCACTCCCCATTATAAAAACAAAATAAATGAAGACCAGATAGGTCAAGGGACCAGTTCAAGGTCACACAGGTACTTACTGGCAGGAAATGATCTTACAGCCTAGTGCTGTCCTCGCTAGAAAGGTGCCCTTAAAATTTTGGGATCTGAATACCTTATCCAGATAAGCAATCTTAAAAGTCAGAATGGAAAATTAAACATTACTTCAAATTTACTTTGATGGATTAAAAGCCCTGATTTTCTCCCGTTATACTGAACATCCTGTCCATTTTTAAAATATGAAAATTTTACTATAGCATCTTCTGGAACTCTAAATGCCAAGAGTTTTCAAACTTTTAGAAGTAAATAAAAAAAACTAAAGCAAAATGCCTGATCACAGATACATACTAAATAGTTAAATGTCAGCTGAGCAGACTTAAAAAACCACTCACATGCCTAAAAAACTGGGGAGCAGATGGAAACAATGAGTCTTAATTATAGTTCTGCAATTCTTATGATATTGGTACCTTCACAGAAAACTAGACATGTACAAAGCCCACACCCCCAAACATGTTAATGTACTGAGATTTAAAATAAATAAAACACTCCTCAGTCTACCAAACATGACAGAAACCCCCACCAGTTAGGTATTTCTAGGGCTGAATATGAAGTAGGGAGTCAATCAGAAATTGTATTTACTCTAAAACTTACACTTAATATTGATCTGTTTGTATGCTATACCACGAAAATAAGCCACACAATAAAAACCCCACAATTTATGGGTTTCTAAGCATCTGATAACTCTGCTCCACAAACCTAACTGTCCCCCCTCCACCCGTGTAAATGCGACACACACAAGGCCTCATATACAGGCCTCTTGCCTTTTTTTTTTCTTTCCCTAACACAACTAGGACCTTTGTTCCCAGCGTCGGATTTTATCCCACTCAATAGCTCTTTCAACTTTCTACTACGCATTTTTGTTTTGTTTTTAGAGAAGAGAGTCTGAGCCTTAACTTGCCAGGTCTTTAAATGAAACGCCAAAAATACCTAATGAGACTCTCGAGAGGAATAGAAAGTTAAACACACCACCTAAAGGGGCCTACAAAACGGAGGAAAGCCTGGAGATCGGGTGATCTGGCAGCCGAGGCGAGATCGGGAGCGCCGACTAGGAAGGGAGACAGCGGGAGAGCGGTTAGACGTTCACCCCCAACAGAACCACTGCGCGCTCAACCGAACCCCCGGCCCGCCGCCCCACGCACAGTTACGCCCCCTCCCCCCATTAACCAAGCAGCAAACTCTGCCCCCCACCCCCCCCCCCGCCAGACGCGGAGCTAAGCCTCCCCCCAGACAAAGTACAACGGCATTATCAAAAACAAACAAATCTGTCTTCAGGGTCTGGAAGCAACCCCTCTCCCCACTCCCCTCGCCCCACAAGGGTAACCAATTCCCTCTCGACACCACCACCCCCCGCCCCCCGCCCAGGGTTTTTAAATGTTGTTTTTAAATGTTGACGAATTTTCTCCCTTCTACCTAATTAAGGATTTCTCCTGATTCTGAGGAAGTGAGGGACAGCAGAAGCCAGGACTGGGGGGCTTCACAGCTTTCCTGATTTGAACTCCCCTTCGAACTTGCTTTCCGTCGTAGAACCCCAGAGGCGGCGAGGGGTTGAACGGACGGGACCGACGTTAGGCTCGGTTTTATATAATCCACATCTAAATGCCTGACTCGCTGTGAATGCTGAGACGCTTGGCGTGACAACTGGCGCACCCCCTGCCCCGAGTCCCCGTTCGCTGCCCGTCCAGCAGCTCCCGTGCTCTATGAGGAAGGATGCTCGGTGCCCTCCCTCCGCCAGCGCCGCCGGCGCGGACCCGAGCCCGCAGGAAGCCCCTGACTGCGCTCTCCAGTCCCTCGGCCTCCCCTCCTCCGACCCCCGCTTCCCACAACTGTTGTCACTCGAGCGGCTCCCTACTTTCCATTTCCGGGCCGTCCCCAGCCCGGAGCCTCCCCGCTCCCGGTTTCCGGGCCCCCCGTCCCATTTCCGGGGAACCCTGGCCGTCCTCACACCCCCCACCTGCACTTCCGGCCCCCCACTTTCT
>RJWT010001810.1:0-44995 GCA_004365215.1 Cuniculus paca | reverse complement strand
GCCTAGGTGCGTGCCTGGCAAGTGAAAAGTCGTGAGTTCAATCCCATGTGCCGCAAAAAATAAATAAATAAAACAAAATAAATTAATATTAAATTTGCGATCTCTTATTTTGATGTATTGGCCTTTACTTTTTATTATTAATGCTTTCTACATGCCCACTGAGCCCAAAATTTTATTTTATATACAAAAAGCAAAAATAAAAAAAAGTCTATAGGTTTGCTATCTGGTTTGGTAGATACATTCTGAAATAGCTATAAAAACATCTGATGAGTACCAAATTAGCAAAACATAAAATTTGAAATTCAGACAAACAACATAACTTCATACAAGAATGGATTAGGAAAACCTCATGAAATAAATAGAATTTAACTGAACCTTAGAAAATAACTATTTGTACAGCTAAATTAAGAATAGTATTTCAAGGAGAAAAAATATGATAAATAACAGCTATATGGTACATAATCAATACTATCAAAATAGTGAGAGTGCTATGGTTTGGACAGGAATTGTTTCCCAGGTGCTGGAAAATATGACCCCAATGTAACAATATTGAGAGGTAGTAGACTTTTAAGAATTGACCCTTGTGAGAGATAATTAGGTCATAAATAGCCATCGTGAGGGAATGTGTTAAATCTCCCAGGACTGGATTAGTTACTATGAGAATGCATTGTTACCAACCAAGATCACCTCACATGACCTCTCCTACAAACACAATTCTCCATGCACTCCTGAGATGTGATGCCATGCCCCATGTGATGCCATCCAGCATGCTATGATATAGCATGTTATGGTTTGTGTCTAGATGTACCCCCAAAGCCTCATGCAGTTTTAGGGTGGTGTTCTAGAGTTTAAGATTGATTCAGAGTGCAATGCCAGGATTATGGGTGTGAGTGCTACCCTGGGGTGGGTAACCTGCATACAATATAAGGGAAGGAAAGAGTTTTGCTCTCTCACTCTTCCCTCATTGCTTTGGCTGTCTTCCTGCCACCATGACCTGTGGCCCTCTACTATGTGCCAATCTGCCTTAGAGCCAGACTAATATAGACTGAAACTTCCACAAACTGTGAGCTAAATAAACCTTTTCTTCCTTAATTTTGGGTATTGGGTATTTTGCCTCAACAATGAGATAAAAGTAACCAACACATAGTAGGCCCTCAACAGATGTGGCCAATCAAGCTTGGACTCTTCATCTTCTATAACTTTGAGCCAAAATATAATCTCTTTTCCTTATAAAACATATAATCTCAGGCATTTTATTAAATCAACTCAAAATGAACTAAGACTCAGAATCATATTGTAGTGAGAATATATTGTGAATAAGGAACATGAGCTAAGTAATCTAAATTTTATTTTGTATGTATTACAGAGCCATGGAAGTTTTTCTCTGGGGAAGGTATCCTAGTGAGTGTGTATGTTAGGACAATTAATTTCATAATAATGTAGTAGATTTGAGAAGAAATAGTATAGATGTAATTTAGGAGAATTTTTCCTCATTAAGGTATGAGATAATTACATCCAAATGAAGGTAGATGATTACAGTATTATGAAAGAAAACATAATGAATATAAAATCAAATATATTGTGCTCAAAACAGAACTGCATGGCCAGGGTTTAATTTACGCCCAAGAATAGAGGTCAGAGAAGACTGGGAGCAGAGTACTGACAAAACAGAGTTGGGCTTATGCCTAGAATGCAAAAATGGAAGCACGATCAAAATCAATGGTTAGTTACCATGAAGATGGGCATGATTCCTAAAATATGAACAAATCAAAGAAACATAGCTTGGGTGTGTATTACGGACATCATTAGCTAGAATCCAAACTGAATAGGGCATCCAGATATGAATTTAGAAGAGAGAGAAATTCATTTTTTTAAAAAAGTTAATATTAGACAAAATGTATTAAGTGAATAAAATGAACAGATGTTGACTCATTTGGCCCAACCTAAAAATTTCTTTCACTTTAGGGAGTATTTACATTTCACAGTCTTGTTTGTAGAAGCAAGGGAGTGGTCATGTTTGCTTATTGCCACACAATCTTGCCTGAACATAGACAGTTCGTAGATCTGAGTAACAGCACATGGAGCAGAAGGGACAGAGGATGGGAATTCACTTCTGGGAAATGAAAGTTTCATCATCCATCCAGAAACTTACTTCATGAACTGCTATCCTGATTTTTGACATGATCTTTGAGAGTCAGTCGTTTATTCATCATCAAAGAAAGGCATAGTGCATATTCTAAAGCTTATTCAGATTCTCCAGTTTTATGCTTCCAAGTTTTCCATTCTTACTCTACCAATGTTTTCTACAGTAAGATCTCTAACATGAAAAAACAAATATACTAATAAGTCTCAATAGGTACCTAGAGAATAAAGGAAAGGGTTAAGGAGGAGGGGACTGTAGCGGCCAGGGAAAGAACGTACCTTTATACTAGGTTAAACTGAAATCATTAATAAAGATTTAATAAAAGCAAAATTTGGAGATATAAAGTAAGTTTTTCAAAGATATATTTCATTCTCTATACTTCTAAAAGCATTTTCATTGCTCATTGATTAGTACATTACCAAACAGAATATTATCAAGTGCTAGAAACATTACTTGTGATTTTGTTCAGCCCTGTGTTCATTTGTTGTGTGATTCATAACTTCAATACGCAGAAGTCTGACTTTCTGCCAGAGAGAAGATTTTGAATGCAACATTGTACCATTGTTCCTTGAAAACTGTTAACAAATACTGGAGAAAATAACATACACTCTATGTACCAGTTCAGTAGCAAGAGAGATCACTGATCATTCACTAATCACAGAACTACCAAAAGAGAAAACTATAGCTGGGGCAGATTTCAAATATGTGGAACTACTTCAACGAAAAGTAAAACAGTACATCTGTAGTCTTCACTAATATATGTCCATCCCATTCTAAATTCAAACTTTTACCTACCTCTCAATTCTCAACACCTACTCATTTTCCAAAACGCCTTTCAAATATGATCATTTCTACTGTTTGGTGTTTTCCTAGCAAGGTTTTTAATCATTTAATCTCCACTTTGATTTCTTTTTTCACTTCATTTTGTAAAATGTGTCAAGTGTTAATGTCACGAGGGACTGAGTATATGGTATACATATGAAGGAAGTTGTATATAAGGCATTTAGGAAATGTATCAATTTCAAGATCAAATTCTTGTTTTCTTGCTTTTCCATTGCAAACTCAAAACCAACTAGCAGCAACATTATTGCTTCGTTGTTCCTGAGTATGGATTGGTAAATTAAAGGAGAAACATCTAATAAACCATCCCTTATTGAAATTGTAATCTCTTTAAATATGGGATTGAGAATCTCCTCTGAAAGTTATTTAAAATACAGATTCTTTGGGACAATGCCCACAGAGATTCTGATGAAGGAAGTGTAAAAGTCAGAAATTTAAATATTAGTAAGCACCTCTGGTAATCCTGATACATGTCCTATACATTGAGATGCATGCCCTTTTCATTATTCTTGAAATTAAAAGAATAAATGCTTCTTCTCCTGACTAACTTGACAATGAGTAATTAATGGTAGAATTGACAGTAAAGGACAGTAAGGAGACAGAGAATAAAATGTTCAGGTAATAAATAAAGTCCAAGAATGAAACAGGGTAAAAATTAGAGCTCAATCTTTCAGCCCTCAAATTTCTGAAAACACAGGAAATATATTTAGATTATGAAATCTGAAAAATACGACAGTATTTTTAGTCGCTGCCACATGTATTAAAATGCATACGGTCCCACTAGCTTTCCATTTTAGTTCAAAACTGGTTACTTTTTCAGCGCTTTCACTATTGTTGTTCCGTTATCAACTTTTTAAAACCCAATTCATTGGTCGTTCTTTTCTCCATGTCGAGGTCCTCCCTAAACTGCCTACCCAGAATCCTTCATTTCATCAAGCCTGTCACAGGTTCAAGTCTCTGTCCCTGTTGTCCCGTGTCACTTATTTTACTAAACTCCTAAACTTAAAGGCAAATTCTACCCTGGCGTTGACTTCTCTGCTTCCGCTAAACGTAATGAATAAAACCCCCTCCAACATAGAATGTTTCCCCTAAAAGGGACTTTTAACCTCATGGAAGTCTTTTTATTTATTTTTATTTTTTTATATATATTTTCACTTGTCTCTTTTTTCTCACAGTAGCTACTCAGTTTTCATCAGTTTGCTTGCAGGCCTTATTAATTCTTTCAACACACAAAATAGATTTTATCACACGTGAACTACTTTAACTTTCTACCTCCCTACACATAAATATCATTGTCCATATCTGTAAGCTAAAGCCTACATCTGTGTCCATAGCTACGTACATGCTTTCTTATTTTATTTTCTCCCCAGCGAACATAAGTGATTCCACTTAATGTATTTATACCATTTTCTCCAAAACTTTCTCATTAATTTTACTTTTATTCAACCTTACCAGTCTCTTTCTTCTGTTATTTGCCCTCAATACTTTCATGACTATTTTTAAAAAATAAAATTAAATAACATTCTCCAAATTTGCATCATCCTCTAAAACAACCTTCTTTTTTCTTACATTTTTTTAGAAACTCAGAAAGCAATTACTTAAGCATTCTGTTTTTTGCATATTTTATTCATTCTTTAACTCTAAATTGCGCCTTAATGCTCTATCTTATTACTCAAATTGACCTTGCTAGGGGCAACAATGATGACCTCATCTACAAATCTAGGGAATGTCTCTCATTGCTTGTCTTAGTCACTTTCTTTTCACTGGGACAAAATATCCAACACTCAAAACAAAAAGGTGGCTAGACTTTTATTTTAGCTCAAGTTTCAGCCCATAGTTGGCTGGCACCAAGGCAGGAATGGCATGATGCAAGGTCTGGTGGAGGAAAGCTGCTCATGTCATAGTAGTAAGAGGCAGAGAATGAAGGGCAGAACTTGGGCGGATGTGCCTTTCCAGGTGCTGTCCCCAGTGACTCACTTCTTCCAACCAGGCCCCACCTCCTACCAGTACATTGAGTCATCCATTCATGAGTGGGCTACTCCACTGACAAGTACCTCCATGAGACAATCCCCTTCCAAAAGCTCCATCTCTGAAAACAGGAGGCTTTTAGAGAGGCATTCTAGATCGTAGCCATAACACTACCTATGCCACTTAACCTCTTTGTGGTTCTGACATTTGTGCTTTCTTCCTTTGGGTTCTGTCACAACAATCTCTCTACTTTTTTCATTTGTCTGCTTCTTTCCTAGAGCTGTAGGCATGGGCTTTAAGTCAGAGTTTTCCTGCTATTTACCAACTGTGTAACCTGAGTCTATTTGCTCTTCATGTAAAAGAAAGATAATGATAACATACAGTACTTCATATGGTGGTTGTGAAAAGTAAATGACAAAATGTTGTAAAATGTTCTCAAACATATCCGAAAATAGTAGGTGGTTTCATAAATACTAGTGTAATATTGATTTATGCAGTGTACAGTTGTTATTGTTATAATTACTATCATGTTTTCATAATTACTATTATCTTAACTCCCATCTCAAGAATTTTTGATGAATTCCTTCTTGTTTTTGTTAAAATGTACATTCCTGGCCTTTACCCAAAGCCTAAGAAATTGGAATCTTTTCCACAGATCCCATTAATACATATTTTAAGTTCATTGGGTGTCTCTTCTGCACATTGAAATCAGAGATTGTATTCTCCCTTTCTGTGGTCAGGGGCCTTGGAATTAGACAAATACGAGGTCAAATTTAGGGAAAGGTCTAGAGTAAATTACTTTCTTAATTAGCTTTAATTTTCATGTCTACTAAAAATAGCTTAGTATCATCAACTACATACGTTTCTGGAGAAAATAAAATTAGATATTATGTATAAGGTGTGACTAAAAATGGTGAATGTTTAATTGTTTGAAAACACATTACAATTAAAGACATGTTGTCATTAATACCCCTCAGAATACTCCTGGCTGCAAACTCACTTTCTAAAGCAGTCCTGGAAATCTTCTTTCCTGATTGTCTTCAATTACTGTCATGCTTGCCTTGATGTCCTGAAGTGATTCAAAATATTTACTTTTCAGGTCACCTTTGACTTTGAGGAAGAGCCAGACATCTTACAATACCATATTTAGTCAATAAAATGGATGAGGACACACCATAACATTCTGACAAACTTGCCTTTTTGTTGGATGGTATTTGGCAGCAGCACTTATCATATTTTTTATCACGCCTGATAAATTCGCAAATGAGGACTTCCAGAACTCTTTGGAATGTGGCAAAAACAATTGGATGGATAAGTGCATTTGGAGCAAGGAGGAGTGTTTTAAGGTTAATTAATGGCAATGTGTCTTTTACTGTAATATTTTTCATTTAAACATTCACAGTGTATTTCAAACACACCTCATATAAAGTATCCAAAACAATGTACTTTACGTAGGCTATTTATAATATGTACACTTCCATATTTAATCATAAGCTAAAAAAAATTAATGCAATATAAAGAGTAAATCTTTTGGACCTGTTTTTCTAAACTCCAAGTCTTCTCCAAAAATACAGCTTTAGTTATTCCAAATACTGAGAGTTCCGGCAAATATGACAATAAATTAGAAGCCAATCAACCAAAAAAAAAAAAACCTGTAATACCAAAGTCACTTAGAACCAACAGAACAGAACAGAAAAAATTAAGTTAGAATGTCACATATTATTAGATAAATTTAAAGTGAATTAGCCCATTTTGACAAGTAGGTTCTAATAATGAACATCATTTATGTGTTGAAAATCTATAGTACAATCAGTATCATGCTTCCTAATATGAAAAATCCAAAGAAAATTTCAGAGATGAGTTCTGCATGAAGGACATAATAGTAATTTGGTTATGCAGCTCATGAAAAGTTTGAATATAAATTCGAACCATATTTTTCTATTGAATTGAAATATATTAAACTTCATGTATAAGATTTGCCATATGTTAGAGATGACTTCAAAAATCTAACATTGCTTAAGTAACTTAAAAATGGTCAAGAATGATAGCCATGCAGATGAGATATTTCAATGAAGAAGAGGAAAGGAATTACAGAGTTGGTGAATGTGTAACTATTCATTCTATGGTGTTATGATTAGAGTCTCTGTAATAAAGCACTTTCACATTCTGTCTCCAAATTTCACTGTTCTGGACTCTATGTATGGTCAAGCACTAAATTAAATACATAAATTTCCCTTTTCAATGATGAAAGAAAGAAACATGACAGAAGTCATACTCTCAGGAGAAAATGGGAGCCGAATGGCATCTAAAATAAAACTTGATTTTTTTAAATAAAGACAAAATTCCACTAAAGCAAAATGAAGGAATGGGGCAAGAATGAATATGGCATGCCAATGGAATAGTGAGAAGCCAGTAGGAATTGAGCAGCAGCCAAAGTCAAGCTAGACAGAGATGTGGCTAGACGAAGAGAGTCGGATGCCTGGCAAAGAGAGTAGATTCAGTTCTATGGAATTAAATAGTATTTTTTAATGTGACAAAAACGATAGAAAATAAATAGTATTCTAATGGTCATTTTAATTCCATCAACAATTAGCCACTGGCAGTTAAAATATAGAAGAAAAATGTTAGATATTATAAAATAAAATTAAATAAGGCATAATACACTGCTCTCAATGGCATTTAGAAATTAGAGCATGAAATAATGACAAAAACAATTATAATCACAGTGGAATACAAGTGGTAAAAGATAGATACATGGCAATACTGAGAGAAAGGGGTCAGCATAAAATGGTAGTAGCTCATGATCTTTGATGGGACCTGGACAGATAGGTGTTACATAAATAAAGACAAGAAGAAAAGGCTTCTGGGAGGAAAACAATTTGAGCAAATGTAGTTAGTGCCAACAAATACTTCACGCTTGCTGTGTTCCAGCCTCTATCTTTGAGAACTTAGCCAGGGAAATAGTGTATATGTTCTCAGGAATATCTGAAATATTCCATTTACCCAAAAGTGTGTGTGTGTGTGTGTGTGTGTGTGTGTGTGTGTGTGTGTGTGTGAAAACAATGGAATAAAACTAGGAAGATAAATGGAGCCAATACTAAAAACAGTCTTAAATGTCAGACTAATTTATGCTGCATTTCACTAAGTCTGAGGTTCATTGAAGTTTGTTATAGGTTTTAGTAGGAGAAAGAAATCAAAAGAATTGTATTTTGAGCAGTTTAAGCAGGGCAACACATATAGAATAGATTATAAAGGAAGAAATTTTAAAACTAGGTCACTATTATTACATGAATGAAGTACAGGGTGATAATAGCGTGGTATAGTTGGTGCCATGAGAGTGATTACATGCATCACGAACACATGAACATGAGCCATTTGCTGAAAACACTTGTGAATCATCTTGCTCTTCCTAATATCAGTACGAGACAGATGCTGTTATTATTCCCCACTGGCAGATTAGTAAACTGGACACAAGATATTTTTTAAATAGCCCATGTTTCAAAATTACTGAATGATGAAGCTAGATTCAAATGTAGACAGTCTCTAGAGACTGTGATTTTTAATCACTGGCTATAGAGTAAAAAAAAAAAAAAAACAGCTATAAATTTTCAACTTGCATGTCTAAGTAAAATATAGTTAAATTAACAAATACAAAGAAGTTTAAATACTTCTTTTTTTTTCACTTAAAAACCAAACTAGCTTTAAAAAAAAAAATTGGTCCTTTTCTAAACCACATTCATGGACATTTTTGGGTGGTTTTAAAATTTAGTAATGGAATTTTACCAGTAGACTGTATCTCAGAGAATATCCACTCTAAAATTACCACTTTACAGAAAAGAGAATTAAGGGAATTGCCCAAAGTGGAACAGCTAACTATAAACTAAATTCAGATTAAAATCCATACCTCCTATTTTCTGGTCTACTGCAGCAAATATTTTGATTTAAACATATAGGAAAGGAAGGCACATTTGTATTATGTTTGTCATAGTGAACACAGTATTATACAGTCTTAAAGGAAGAGTTAAATTTTTACTTATAAATTTCAGAAATGTATATGATTATGTGCCAACTCACTCTAATTCAAAATAGTGCTGACATGGAAGAATATTACTCCTGACCCATTAAGTGTTCAATATGCCAAGTTCAGGTCTCACAATATTGAGAAATGAAGTCAAGAGCTCTCAGATTCCCAGGGGCCCTGAGTGGGTGGCCACCAAAGCTATTCTTCAGCCTTTCACCAAGGCAAAATCACAACATGGGCACAATGCTGGTCACACTGCAATCAACCTATAGCATTACAAATATAGTCACTTAGTTAATATTGATCCAGTAGGGAAAAGAATCCCATAGCAAGACTGTGTGGAAAGAATAAAAGCACTCTTAGAAAGGGAGGGGAGCATGGGTCTGGATGTTCTGGTCACCCAGATATGTGTCTGATGCCTATCTGGGCCCACTGGACCAGGTGGTGCTAATCACAGTGCAATTTTAAGTTGCTGCTTATCTAGCAGACCTGATTATATTGACAGATAGGTATTAGGTAAATAAAGGTAAGAAAGTTATTGAGTCTTTATCCTGAGGCCCAGCTCTCTTCAGATTTGCCTCCAGTTATAATTCTGATGTCTTTATTTTTGTGTGTGTGCTGACTTCCTGAAGGGCCCAGTCAAGGACTGCACATATATATATATATAAAACGTAGCTGTCTATCATAGCGTTTACTATTGTGATTAGCATCTAAGCCTATTTTTCACAATTTTGATGCATGAATTCATCTGCAAAAGAGGATTTTCAAATAATGATGTTAAACAGTTTCACTTCCATGTTATAAGGAACCACTAGTGAGTAAATAAATCTGTAAAAGTAAATTTATTACCTTGCAAAAGTAAATCAATATACAGGCATTTGATTTTGAAGGGGAAATGTGGTCACCTGAAGTCTAAACACATTGCTGTTTTGAGTGCAATGGTATATTACTATTTGAGTGCAATGCTGTCTCTTTCCAGAATATCAGCCTTTTTTAAAAAAATCATTGCTAAGTATTTCTCTTTGCTGCACCAGAATCCAGTGTAATATAAAAATATAGGGCAACTTGCTGTCTGTATAGGTCTTTTCTACACTGAGAAATAAAGAAAAGAAAGTATATCCTTTTCAAGTCTTTTCAAATGAAGTATTTTCATAGCATTAATTATATGAGGGAATGTCTTACACTGATGTAGTTCTAAAATAACCTGGAGGATTCTAGGACTTCCAAGATAATATAATGTGCCAAAAAGGGCACCATGCAAGCAGAAAGAACACATTGGGAGGCTCACAGGACAAGGGGATAGGGTTTTCTTCCTGGAACAAGAGAAGTTCAAACAAAAGCTGAGAATACTTTCTCAGTTTTTTCTCCATAACCTTCTTTAGACACAGTTGAAATAAAAACAAAAAGATTTCAAAAATACGGATAAAAATCAATCAGTTGTAAAGAAAATCTTGATTAACTTGGATTCATTTTTCTAATGAGTGAGCAATTCATTGAAGATGAATGCATGAATAACTCATAGTTCATATCTCTGGAAGGAGGACGAAAGAAAAAAATAAAGGAAATGCATAAAGAAGTGGGAGAGAATAAAGAAAAGCAAAGAATTTAAAGAGCGAAAGAATGAGAAAGAAAATGGAAGAATTTAAGCTGACCGGAAGGAACATGTGAAATGCAGCTGTGATGCTGATTTGTTGTTCATTTACAATGTAAATTACTTCTGATTTGCAGGTCTAGGTCTGGATAGTTTCCTTTGGAAATATAACCACATACACTCTAAAATAGTCCCTTCCACAAAAGAAAGAAAATTGGAAAAGATAATGCAGTTTTCTTGTTAGGAGTGAAAAAAAAACCAGTTCCCAAAACCTAAAGGCATTTCAGTGCGAGTTGTCTGCAACAGACAGCCTCACAACCTCCGAATTTCCTAGCCTGACGTAGGCACAAAGCGAGCCTGAGACTTGGTTGCCTGGCAACCGCGCTCTTCACAAGCAGCTGGAGTAAAAGGAACCGACTGGGGCCAAATGGCCTTTCACCTGCTACGTTAAAGAGAAATCAGAGTGAAAGAGTGCCCCCGCAAGGGCCAAAGCGCCACTGGAGAAGCAGAGGCTTGAGAAAGCCTAGCCTTACTTTGTTTGGAGAGGAACTTGAAAGGGAGAGGGAGGTCTTCATGTCTTCGTAATTAGATGCTTTTCTCTCCCCTCCTCCTCCTCTGAGTCCACCCTGAGTATAACGGGCTGCAAGCTTGGAGTCCTGACATGGTATGGGAGGGAAAGGAAATCACTTCAAACTATTTGCTCTGAATGATAAATTATGAAAACCAGGAAAAAGTCTTATAACTCTCCATTTTTTATTAGATTCTGATAATACAAGGACAAGTAAAATATATTTGAAAAGACAATTAGGAACAATGACTGTAAATATATTCTATTTTTTCAAGAATGCTTAGCTATCAAATTTACCTTGGGAACCCTACCTGGTTGGCTATTTTAGTGAAAATGTGAAAAGTGCCTAGAGGCGATTTAGAATAAGGAATATTGAGTGCTTTCCAAAATAATTCATGGAGTTCATTCCTAAAATGGAAAGTGTTGCAATATCTTCATCTGTGGAAGCTGTAGTCTTTGCTAGAAAAGGAAATCGTACTGAATAATTCCTTACTAGCTCAGCTCTCTCAAGATCAAACAGTAAAATGTGAGTGGATGTTAGGCGGAAGCTGCACGGAGTCTGAGACAAAGCACTGCAGCCAACCTTTGGAACAGTGGACTCTGGTGCTCACCTTATCCCTCAGTGCAACACTGAAGCTCTGACCTCTATCTTGGATGGTATAGAAAGAATGTACTTAGTTTTCATTTGAATTTTTGTTTGAAATAAAATTCTGAATGTGAGACATAAAATATAGATGATGATGATGAAGATAGATGATAGATAGATAGAGTATACAAACTTTTTAGGTTATTCAAAGTATGTAAATTCATTTCAGCTTGAATTATTAGTAGTAATTATAATTTTTATATCTTTCATGGCACTTTGCTCCTTTTCCTTTATTCTGTAATATTTTACAAAATTATATTCAAATGTATAAATCATGGAATACACACACACACACACACATACACATGCACACAACTTTATTCATCTCCTTACTCAATCTCCAAACCTGAAGAGGAGTTTTTTTGTTTTTTTGTTTTTTCTCCACACCATTTTTCCAAGACAATCTTCTGTTATTGTCAGTAAGTGTAGACTCATACTAAAGACTGGCCAATGAAGGTGAAGAAGTGCTGAGTAACTGAAAAAGAAACAGAATACATAATTTATAAGCATTCCTCATATCTCCTCCAGAGGCCAAGTCAATGACTAAAATCTTAAAGATCTTACTAAAACTTGATAGGAGTGTAAGTATGCTATGAGCTGAAAATACATCGAACCCTGTTTATGGTTTTCATCTTCTCAGGAATAACTATTACATCAGGCAGGACATTTACCAATATAATTCCTTATCTAACCTCATTTTAAAAGTGAAAATTCCCCAAAAAATATATGATGTGACAAAATGTGGTATATTTGGTCACATCAGTGATACTTAGGTAATTAAAACTTTAAGATCATTTTCCTTCTCTGTGACAGTATCTTTGTAGCAATCTTTTATTTTTGTGGGTGAGTCTTCAATTACAAAATTAAATGGAAAATGAGTTATTTTCTTTTATTTTAAAAACCTTGTACCATAAATCTTTTGGGGAGGAGTAATACAGGGTAGAGGTGAGACCATGAGGCAACAGGCTCTGGACTACACAACAGCATCACCCGGGGAACTTTCTGAAAGCACTGGGGTGCAGCCCTTCCACCCTCTGTCAAGGCTGTGATCTTGATAACTGGGAAATAGGCTTAAAAATAGAAAAATCATTTTGTTTTCTGAGAGAGTCACTTTAGGAAACTAATTATGATGTTACAAAGAAAACAAATGAGCACAATGTTTAATGTTATTTGTGCATACATGCTTTACCCAGTGCCTGTGTCTCTCTAACCACGTGCCTCTGTAGCCTTCCAAATTTGTACACTATTTTAATATTTAATGTCTTTTTAAAAAGTTAAATAGGTGGCAATATGAACAAAATTTTCTACCTTATGTGAAAAGGCAGTGAAGTACGCGTTAGATCTGACCATTAGCACTCAGCCAGATAACATTCTGGCAAGTGTAGAAGGTTAATGTCTTAGCCATAACAGTTATACTGCAACAGTCCAGGTTCACATGCGTGCTTCTGTGTGTGTGTGTGTGTGTGTGTGTGTGTGTGCGCGCCTATGTACATATATACAGAATCAGTGTGTATAAATTTGTGTACATATGTCAATATATAAGATCAGTATGGATATATGTATGTATGTGTTTGTGTGTAGTAAGCAATTTTTGCCACAAAATCATATAAATTATCTTCATATGTGGTATTCATTATTGACAGAATGTTTTTAGGATATGTGCATACCAACCTATTAAAATACTAAAATGATCCACATTTGTAAAACTTTTCAAACTTGAGTGTGACTGATGAATATTAATCACTTGTACCTAAAAATTAATATGTATCTTTTGTCACATCCTACAACATACCATTTACATTAAATAACTTACACATTTTGTTATTCAGTACCTAAGAAGAGAAAAAAACTGTTATTCTAGGTCTGATTTACTGCCGCAAGTTGACTGAGAATTTGGTGCTATTGCTACCTAGTTAGGAGACAGAAGATACATTAGTTTTTCATTTACTAACTCTATTTGTCTATAATGTTTATACTGACAAGTTTATACAGTCCTTGTGGCCTTTGGTCTTGAGCCTTGTAAGTATTAAGTTTCTTGGTTTGAAGTAAGAGTTATAAATTCTTGCTAATTTAAACAGAAATGGATTTTACTAGAAGATTTAGAAGTCTGGAATTGTCACAAAAACTGGAGATCAACCTCCCCAAGCAGGAAAGAGTCTAGCAAAGACAAACAGGACTGCACTGAGAGAGGTCACTCTGTAGAACATCCTGTCGGAGCAGCCATCAGCCCACTTACCTCACTGCAGTGAAACACCACTGTCACAGGCTGCCATTTCAGTCACTATTCTAAAGTGCAACCAGGACTGTCTTTGAAACTCTCTTTATCTTTTTATAACTCAAGTCAGGAGGCCTGGCAGATGTACACAATACAGTGTGCCACTATTGCCTACACATACTGCAGGAATCAGGAGAAAGGGTCTGTCCTCCTTTGGCTTTTGTATTGGAAGGTGGGAATTGGATTTTACCATGATTCTAAGAATAGGGAATAGGGTATTTCTTAGAATACAAAAGGGGTCTGGACAACGGGCAGCCAAACAAACAAACAAACAAACAAACATCTTTACCACACCTACCAAGGACTTTACATGTAATTCTTCATCAGTGGAGATTGGGGAAAGGATAAATGATTTGATCATTTATCTGGCTAGCAGATTTTATTTCTCGTAAGTAAACTTACAATATATTAATGTTACTCTCTATAACTACTACTGCTTTACACTGATACAAATAAGGCAAAAAAAGATCATTACAGAGTGTTTCATAGTTGTAAGTGGGTCTACTAACAAACAAGAAATGTATGGAAACAGAAACTTATGTTTCTATTTTAGCAATCCAGTAAAAGTGCAAATTAGTGGAACAAAGAAAAGAAACATGTAAGAAGAAAAATTTATAAAATTGAAAAAATTGTGGATAACTTGAAAAGCCAAAATTAGTTCTTTGAAGGTATATATTAATGCAATTCATCATATTAACAGAAGATAAAATCAGCCAAAATCATCTCAGTAAAGTGCAGAATATATTATAAAAGTTGACAGCTATTCATAATTTTAAAAAGTATTCATTAAGTTATTAATAATAACCAATGGGACTGACAGTTTATTGAAAATATATAATAAGTACATTTTAAAGGACTTAATGAAATTAGTATTCAGGAAAATTCAAGTTAAAAACACAATGAGATAATACTACACATGCACAGAATTAAACAGATTGACCATAACAAATGTTGGAGAGGATGTGGAGGAACTAGAACTCTTGCAGGCTGTGATGGAAATTAACATGATGCAGCCATTTTGAAGAACAGTTTGGCAGTTTCACATAAGGTTTGCACATGTTTGCTACACACTAGCAATTCCACTTCTGAATATTTACCCAAAATAAATGAAAACATATGTCCGCACAACACTTGTACACAAATGCTCACAGCAATTTTATGCATAACAGCCTAATACAGAAAACAACCTAAATGCCTATGACTAGGAGAGGGAATAAACAAACTGTTACTTCATTAAATAGAATATTATTGAGCAATAAAAAGACATGAATTACTGACATGTGTGAATCTCAACAACATTATACAAAGCAAAAGAGGTAGGAAAAAAGAACATGTACGTGGTGTGTGTGCATTGTATGTGTGTGTTCAAGACTCCAACTACATAAAGTTCTTGAATAAGTAAAGTTCATGGAAGGTGAAAATCAGAAGAGTTGGTTTCCTTAAGACTTAGGAGCATACGTTGACTGAGAAGGGGTTTTTTTGCTAAAAGATATATTCTACAACTTATTAAAAATGAGTTACAGGGGTATATGCATTTTTCAGACTTCATTAAATTATACTTTTAAGATTTTTATATTCTAGTTTTTACTTTAAAAATAAAAGTTTTACAAATAGTAAGCTGTAATATATTTACATTTGTAACTTAACGATTCTGAAATCCCCTTTTGTGTATTTCAGTATGAGCAAATGAATGCATATAATGAGGATAAGTGAGACAAGTCCTCTCATTTATACACACATACCTATAAATTTTCTATTTGACATGCCAGCACCATTGGTGCTTTCACTACCCAAATTTCAGTTTCCAAATTACATTTTCACTGTCTTAGTACTGTATAAATGAAATTAGTCATTTCAGGACTCCTAAGAGAAATAATTGATATAGTAACTGTCAATGGTTGTCTTGTTGTTAGGACAATATGCCCAAATCCATGAATTAATGAAGGCAAAGTTTATTTTAGCTCACAGTTTGTAGAGATTTCAATCCATAGTTGCAATACAGCAATGCAGAAAAGAATGGCAGAAAAGACACAGTCCATGGCATGGCAGGCAAGAAGCAGCAGCTTTCCCTTTTATTCCGTCCAGGTTGTAAGCCTCTTGGTTGGGGCCACTCATACCCAGAGTGAGTCTTTCCTCTTTAGTAAATCTATCACCTATACCCAGAACCATGCTAAACCAATCAATATGCTAATCCAGCATTGCATACCCATGATGCGGTCACTCCCCAAACACCCACTTAAGAGTGTTTTGGGAGAAGGATATCTAGATATAAACCATACTAGTGGGAAAGTACAAGCCTGAAATCTCTTGTTGTGACAGAAAGTATGGTAGTGAGGAATAAGGTGGTGTGTAACATAAATACATGAACCAGCTTGAAAAGATTTCCAAAGTCTGGCACAATTTGACCACCAAAATAAGTATTTGTTGTAATAGATCATGATCTGATGGATAAAATAAGAATCAATAACTTCATACTCACATAAATAAGTAGATGATAGATAGACAGATAGATGGATCAATGGAGAGTCTATCTATAAGGATAAGGATGATGAACTGTATATTTCAAAAGGGTTAGAAAAAAGTCTTTTCCATGTTTTCATCATAAACAAATGGTAAATATTTGAGGAGATAAATATATTTAAATACCCAGAATTGAACATTATGTAATGTACCTATGTTTAAAAACATCACATATATCCCCAAATATGTACCAACCTTATACTTTTAAGTACCAATTTAGAATAAATTTAATTTATATTAAAAATAATAATAGGGGAAAGAAAGCATCCATCTTATGTTACAAAACAAACTACAAGAAGAATGAAGAAAGGTTAGAAATGAGGTTAGAAAACAATGAGTGTTGGAAAAACCTGTAGATAAAAATTTGGTGAACAAAGTACCTTTTCTCAAAGTATCTCTCTACAAGTAACTATTTGTTAGAAAAGAAAAATAATTGCCTTGCCACCGAGAAACCACTTTACTCAAATGATCAAAACCAATATCAATAATATTACTCTAAATTGTGTGCTACACAGTATGGTTCACTGAAAAGGATAAAAGATCACATTAGTGGAATTTTTGACAGAAATCCATAACCTGAAACTTAATAATGATGAAATCACATTAATTCAAATTGAGAGCTCTTCTATGAAATAACTGATCTAAATGCTTCAAAAAGCTAGGGACAAAATGACTTAGTATGACTAAGATCCATTTCAAATTAAAGCATACCAAAAAAATATGAAAAATAAATGCAATCTAAATTCTTAGTTTGAATTTTAAATAGAGATAAAATAAGGAGATATCCTGATTTTGATAACTATATAGAAAATAGGCAAGAGAATGAATATATTCTTAAGAAACACACAGTAAATTATTTAGAGGTAGACACTTATGATATCTCCATTTTACTTTCAGATAAGTTGAAAAAAGATAAATGCAAGTACTGTATATAGAAAGGAAATAAATGGGAGCAAAATAGATTATATAGAAATTCTTAGTTCCTTGTTGTACCTTTGACACTTTTCTGTAAGTTTTAAAGTAGGTAAAACTAAAAGTTACAAATAAAGAAATAGAAGTCAGACCCCTACTTGTTTCCTTCCCCCAGTAGGCTATAAACATGGTACAGCAAGTCAGAACAATATAGTACTGGATTCCAGTGTTTCTAGCTTCAGGATCTTCAGTGGATATTTCCTCAACATTGGCTGGAAGAAAGCTGCCTTAGTCTCACTAGGAAAAATTCCTGAATGTAATATATGCCTTCATCTCCTAGCATGTGGATAGTCTGGTTGTATCTTGTCTGAATTCAATAATAGGGATACAGAAGAAAGAACCGGACTGATTATTCTTTTGCCTTAGAGGAATTCTGTATTGTTGGTGAAAGATTTTTGATGCATTTTTTATGAATGACAAAGAAAATTTTCTAAAGTAACTGGGTATTTGTAAGTCTACAGCTAATCCAAAAACCCAAAATGCACATGGCAGGTTGAGCACTGTCTATCATTAACCGTGTGAGGTTTTAACATTCATTTTAGAGCAATCAAGATACTTTTGTTTGGGAAGGAGAAGAACTAAGTTTGCTGAGAGTGAGATCCCTAAATATTTATGTCCCTTCTCTTGTCGTGTTATTTATTCTTGTATGTATATCTTGTGGTCAATAGCCTTTATGTACACACATTAATGAGCCCTCATTAGACTCTAACCTGTGGAGACAGTATTTATGACAAAGTCACATAGGAAAGTACATGTGTATATTTGAGTTAAAGGCTCAGAAACTTTGAAAAAATCATATTAGTATATTATTCATTCTTCCCAAAATTTGCAATATTTATTGGGAGTGACACTTTCTGTCATTCATCTGAGTATAACAAGACTAGTAATCTTACCACTACAAGATTACATACATGTTGCCATGACACTAGCTCAAGCTAGTGTCTGGTGAGTTTGTTGAGAGTTATTACTATAAATAATCACCCTACTATTCAATAGCACACTAAGCTTTTTACTCTTATCTGTTACATAGTACCCACTGATGAACTTTTCCCCATCCCTTCCTTCCTCCTACTCCTCCCAGAAGTACATTATACTCTCAACGTCTATGAGATCAACTCTTTTAGATTCTACATATGAGTGATATCATGGGGTACTTGTGTTTCTGTGCCTATCTTCACTGAACACGACTTCCAGTTCTATCTATGTTGTTGCTGCTGACAGAATTTCATCTTTGTTAAGGCTGAATATTACTCTCTTCAACATTTGTACCATGTATTTTTTTATCTGTCCATCAATTGATGGATACTTAGATTGTTTTCTATTTGTATGCCTTCTTTTGAGAACTATTGTCCATTTTTAAGTTGGGTTGTTTCTATGCTATCAAATTTTTAAAGTTTGTCATATGTTCTAGGTATTAACACCTGCTCAAATGTATAATTTGTAAATATTTTCTCCTATTCTGTAGCTTGTCTCTTCACTCCTTGATCATTTCATTTGCTGGTCAGTAACTAAGTTTCATACAATCCCACTTGTCTCATATTTTTGCTTTTGTTTCCTATATTTAGACAGACTTGCCCAAACAAAATAATTCTTGCCCATTTTAATACCCTGAAACATTTCTTCTATGTGTTTTCTTCTAACTTTCATAGTTTCTGGTCTTAAGTCTTTAATTCATTTTGAATAGATTTTGTAGCTGGAGAGAGATAAAGGTCTGGTTTCACCCTTCTGCATACGTATATCCAGTTTTCCCAGCATATTAATTGAAAAGACTGTCCTTCTCCCATTGTGCATTCTTAGCCTGGGTTTACTTCTAGCCTTTCCAGTTTCACTGGGCTCTGCCTGTTTGTATGCCAATACCATGACTTTAGGGTTACTGTATCTTTGTGACATATTTTTAAATCGGGTAGTATAATGCCTCCTGCTTTCTTGTTTTTGCTCAAGATCACTTTGGTTATTCAAAGTTTGTGTTTTGTGGTTCCACAGAATCTTTAGGATTGTATTCTACAGATATGTGAGGAATGCCATTGGTATTTTGATGTGGATTGCATTGAATCTGTAGACCACTTTGGATAGCACACACATTTTAACAATATAGATGATGAATGTGGAGTGTTTCCCATTTTTTGTGCACTTCTCAGTTTCTTTTATCAATGCTTTACTCTTCATCTTTCACTCTATTGGTTTAATTTATTCGTGGGTATAATTTTGGTACCTGTTACAAACAGGATTGCCTTCTGATTTCTATCTCAGATATTTTTGCACTGATGTATTTAAAAGACACTAATTTTTGGACATTGATTTTATAACCTGTAGCTGTTAAATTCATTCATTGTTCCAAGAGTTTTTTTGATGGAGTTGTGGGGTTTTTCTATACACAAGATCATGTCGTCAACATACAGTGAAAATTTGAAGTTCGCTTCTCCAATTTTGATGCTTTTTATTCCTTCATCCTGCTCAATTGCTCTGGTTAGCATGTCCAGTATTATTATAAACATGATAAAAAGTGATCAAAATGGCCATTATTATCATTTCAGATTTGAGATAAAAAGTTTCCAGTTTTCCCCCACTCAGTATGATGTTAACTGTTAACCTGTTATATAGTGTTTATTATATTGAGGTATGTTTCTTTTATTTTAATTTATTTTGGAATTCTTAATCATGAAGAGATGTTAAATTTTATCAAATATTTTTCTGTATCTGTTTAGATGGTCATATGCTTTTTATCACTATTCTGTTGATGCACTATATCCCATTTATTGATCTGTATATGTAGACCCCTAATACTCCTTAATCATACTGAATAACCTCCATAAAGTGTTGTTGGATTCAGCTTGCTAATATTTTACTGAGGATTTTTGCACCTAAATTCATCAAGATATTGGCCATTAGCTATCTTGCTTGTGTGTGTGTGTGTGTGTGTGTGTGTGCGTGCGCGCATGCATGCACATGCACGCTTGTGCATGCATGTGTGGTTTTATCTGCTTTTGGTATCAGGATAATGCTGGTCTCCCAAGTTTAGAAGAATTCCTTCCTCTTCATATATTTTTTAGTAATTTAGGAAGAATTGATATTAGTTCTTCAAAGGTTTAGTAGAATCTGGGCTTTTCTTTGATGGGAAAATTTTTTATCACTAATTCAATCCTGTTACCAATTATTGGTCTGTTCAAGTTTCTATTTCTTCATGACTCAATCTTGGTAAAGTGCATATGTCCAGGAATTTGTTTATTTCTTCTAAGTTTTCAACACTGTTAGCATAGTAGCTATAATCTCATCATTTATCTCTCTGAACCTTTCAATCTACCATTCTGGAACCATTGTAGATTAGAAGCTGAAAATCTACATGTAGCATTTCAAATTTACCCAAATGTAAAGTATAAATTATGAATTTAAATAAAATATCATATGCAAAGTGTCTGACCCAAAATATCTGCTCAATAAATGTTGTCCATATAGAGATTTTTAGATTTTACAAAACTTCAAATTTAAAATATCATATTGAACCCATACTGTATTTATCCTTTCAGAGATTAAGAAATAAGAAATTTCAAAAAACTTTGCACAGACAGAGCAGGGAAAACATATTGGTAAACAAAACCCTTAGTGATATGTAGAAGGGAATGCTGATGAAATATTAGCTAGTTTCCACCAGCAGCCCCTAAGAACTATAACAAGTCATAGGCATTATCAATATTAGATTTAGAGGAGACCAGAAAGTTACAGAAAAGAAATAGGCATGCATTGGGTGCTGTAGGGAGAGGAGGGAGATGAATGGTAGTTTGAGAATATGTCTGCTATTCTGTTTTCTTCCTCCACTTCCACACACTGAATATATGTTGCCAGGTATCATAATCCTAGAAGTCAGAAATTGGAAATTTATCTACCTAGAAAAATTGAATAACAATGAGGACATTGGGATATGTGATACCTAGTACAGTAAGAATGAGGCACATGTGACATGTGATAAAAGTAAAACAAATTTTTAAGTTAAAAAATAGTTATTATAATAAAAGATATATTGCATGAATTCCTCTCAAAATACTCCTCCTCACTTTGAACACATCCCATTGCTCTTTGTACTATGTGAAACAATTCTGAAAGATTTTGTGGTTTTGTTATATTACCGTGACTGCCATAACATCCTGAATTGATTCAAAACACTTATCTTTCATAGTCATTTGACTTTGAAGAAAAATGAGAAATCTCAGTAAATAAGGTGGATGAGGACACACCATAATGTTTTGACAAAACTACCTTACTGTTAAATAGCACTTGATAGCATATTTTTTATTATACCTGATAAAGACACTCACAAAAGAAAGAACTGGTATAATTTTTAAATGTACATACTTACCATACATTTTGATCACCCTTGTATAAAAATTAGGATATTTCCTGAGCTACTGTGCACACAACAGACTGATCCTATGATGTGTAGTAAAAACTACAAATTACTGGGTTCCAGGAGAAGACCAGAAAATCTTTTTCTGAATAAATTCAAAGTATGTCTCGTTTTGAAGTGCTATATTGTTTGCATTGTTCTGTTCTGATCTGCTTTGTTCTGTTTTATTCTTTTTAAAATAAATAAATTAATTAATTAATTAATTAAAAGAAACCAGAGAGTGACCTCCCTACACTAATTTAGCCCTTGCATGATCACCACAGTTGGAATTAATTTCACAAAAGCAACAAATGCTCTTTGAAACCAACGGCAATCACAGAACTTCCAATCAAAATTCGAGGGCCTTTTTTTTAATTTAAAAAGTCAACAAAGGTCATGAACATCTGCAGAAAGCTTCGAGGCATAAGAAAGAAATCAGTAAGAAAAATCTGAAAAGAAATTCAAAAGAAAGTCCAGGAATAATATTCAAAATAAAACCCAAATGCAAAGTAATACATCAGGAAAATACAAATTTTTGTGTCAATGAAAATGGATGGCATTTTAAGAGTTGTTTTGTAGTCAAAAAAAAAAAAGTTGAAACAAAAAATTCTACAGAAACTTAGAAGTAAACAGAATGTCAGGAAAATAGAAAAAGTAGTCAAAACTAAGAACTGTGAACACCAGACCAAGAATTGAAATTGCCAATTAATATGAGTTTTATAAAGAGAACAGAAAGAATATGTGGGGATAAAAATTATTTTTATAAAGAGATTTTTTCAGAATGGAAGTGCACATTTCTAGATTTGAAAAACCCTGAAAAATACAAATACAATTAATTTTATAAAAATATCTGAGAGAAAGCGTATTTTCATGACATTTCAGAATACCATAATAAAAGACATACCTAAATAATTCTCATTTAAAAAGATGTGTCATTCACAAAGAAGTGAATCAATAGAATATCAGTTTAATAATGGACAGCTCCTACTAATTCAGAACAAAAATGATTTGCAATATTGAATTTTTTTCATTCAAGGATAAGCGTAGAATGTATTTTCAGACCTGCAAAGGTTCATAAAGCTTCCCTTTCTTTTCAGTTAACTGCTGGAAAAGTACATAGAATGCGGGAGAAGGGGGAATTACACAGGTATTAGTACCAATGTTTGTAAAACCAGTTGTTTGCTTCTAACGTGGGTAGTAGTTCTTCTAGAATAAGGGAGAAAAAGGCTATTTAAAAGTGATACATCAAGACAAAGTTTCAAGTGTATTATCTAAAATTATGAAATACCCATTAGAGAAAATTTTATTTTTTTATTTTATTTATTTTTTTTTGTGGCACCAGGGATTGAACTCACAACCTTGCACTTGCCAGGCAGGCACGTAGGCCGCTGAGCTAGATCCCCAGCTCTGGTGTTTTTGAGACAGAGTCTCACTATGCCATTTAGGCTGGCCTTGAGCTCAACTGTGTAGCCAAGGCTGGTCTCGAACTCACAACGATCTGCCTGTCTCAGCCTCCCGAGTGCTGGGATTACAGGCGTGAGCCACCACGCCCGGCTGAAAATTTTAGAATGATACAATTATATGAAAAGAAATAGAAAAGAAGGCGGTGATATGAGATAAATTTTCAACTATTAAAATGAAATCAGACAATATTTGAAACTTTACTCAAATATAATTTTATAACCTTTATTCATATGCCTATAACAAACATACCGACATATATTTATAATAACCATATTTTCCTATGCATATATGGATCTACAATGACATACCTAAAGAAATTGGCCTTTTCCATGCCCCACTTTTCTCCAGAAGCCAAGTTGTAAAATAGATGAAGATAAGGTGAAAGATTTTTTTTTTTTAAATCACAGCGTATTTTTAGACTGTGAACTTTTCAGCAACATGACTACTGGAGGAAGCTATGGTTCTAGGAGCAGCAGCTACACCTAAAGTGGCTGACCTGGAGCCAACTCTAGTAAACTCTAACTCTGAAATAGCAGGGAACATTGGTCTATTGCCTGCCGAAATGCATGAACAAGAAGAAAGAAGTTGGGACAATATTGAGAACATGCCAACACTTAGAGCACACGACAGTAAGTCCGGACCAGCTCCACTCATGGGTAGGCCAGCACATCAGCACCAGGGATGTAATGGCCAGATCAGTAGCTGGGGCAAAGGGCAGCAGGAATTCTGACCCTGATGAAAGTTGTTGTTTTGGAATATTTGAGAAGCACATGAAGTAGGTTGTGCTGAGAGTCTCCCAGTCAGATGAAGCTATTTGTTTAGTGGATTCGGGAACAAACCGCTACAGCAAGTCTTCCTACAAAAAAAAAAAAAAAAAAAAGTCAAATTCAGCAGTCCTAAGAGAATATTTTATAACTTAGATCTCATATTATTACTCACTATATTCCTGAAACAGTTCTCCCAACAGCCTCTGATGGAATTCTGAGAATCCAATCTAAATGACAATTCAGAAACCTCTTTGCTATTATCAGCTGAGGCACAGATGTCTGCAGAAACACGCTTTTTTCTGCACAACAGATACTGCATATACCAAACTTGGTGAGTGAGAGGTATCCCAGTGGGAACAGCTGCAGCAAGTGGCTTCAGATAGTACTTTGCAGAGTACTTTTCTCAGATTATATTACACACATCACACACACACACCCTTCACATCTTCCCGTAACATCTGCATAAATAAGAGGTAAAAGACAACTCTGAAATCAAGTACGAAATATAAAATATGATGAGACATGAAATATGGAATACAAAATGAAATGAAATATGGAAAACTCACATGTCTGAGTTCTACTTGTCCTATAATTGTATAAATATTGCAAGTTTTTTTTTATGAAGGACCACATGGGGAGATCTACCAAGAGCACAAAGGATATAGTCCATTGTAATTCCTCTGGTCTGTAATAACCTGTGAGAAAAAGCAGATTTTACAGTATGTTCCACCTTAAGAACAAGATTTTCTTTGTCTTGGTTATGTACAACATGTATGTTCCATTTTTAGATAATGTCCATGTTGTCATTGTCCTATCTTCGTAATATTTTTGTCCTATTCCATTTTAGGGTTTGTGTTGGTTACTTCCCTTGTTGCTGAGACAAAATACCTGATGCCCAAAATTAGGGAAGGAAAGGTTTATTTAACTCACAGTTTGTGGAGGTTTCAGTCGATACTCATCTAGCTCCAAGTCAGGGTGGCACATGGCAGAGGGGAACATTCATGGTGGCAGGAAACAACAAAAGCATCAAGAGCAAAAGGGAGGAGCAGGAGAGATGACTCTTTCTGTACCTTGTATTGTATGTATCCCAGGGTGGGTGCAGCACTCACACCCATAATCCCAGCACTGGACCATGAATCAAACACAAACTCTAGACGCCTGCCCCCATGACTGCATGAGGCATCCAGACACAAACCTTAACACGGTTAGATGAACTTTGGGTAAGATTATTCTTATTACTTCTCTTTCCTTTTCTCTTTCCTTTCTTTGTTCTCTGATCTGTTTGTCTGGATACTGTTCCCTACCTATGTGCTGACCTGACCCTTCCCTTTCTCCCTACACTTTCTTCCTCTCTTACCCTCTGCAAAGTTTCAGAATCTAGCTGTATTATTTATCTAGTGAATTACCTCATATGTTCTATATGTCAGAAGTTTAGGCACTGCTTAGCTCCCAGGCTCAACTGGGAAAGATCCATTTTGATGCACATTTTTGTGATAATTAACAAGACCTGTTTTCCTAAAGCTGCTGGACTGAGGCATCAATTCCTCTTTTTTTTTTTTTTTTTTTTTTTGTCTTTTTGAGACAGGGTCTTGCTATGCAGCTCAGGCTGGCCTTGGGCTCACTTTGTAGCCCAGGTTTGTCTTGAACTTGCAAGGATCCTCCTGCCTCAGCCTCCTGAATGCTAAGATTACAAGAGTGCACCACCATGCCCCACTTGGCTTCAGTTCCTCTTGAGCTATTGATCAGAGCCATCCCTTGGTTTTTATTATGTGGACCTGTCCATAAAACATTTTACAATACAACACCGCAGCTTGTTTCATGAGAGCAGCCAAGCTATAAGGCAAGACAGTATGCAGATAAATGAGAGAATGACATCAATCAAATCATGGAAGTGACAGTCAATTGTGGTGTATTCTATTAATCTGACACAAATCACTAGAACCTGTCTATTCTCATGGGGAAAGAATTGCCCAGAGATGAGGATTATTTGTAACCACTTCAGAAACTGCTTATCAAGTGACCTTAGCCTGAGCGGAAGTAGAAGTGTTCGTAGAGGTTGGAGGAACACAGAGATTGAAGCCATGTTAGAAGCTACCCATGCCCTGCATCTATAGAAGATCCACTCCACATGTGTATCTTGTTTCCTTTAATTAACCATCTTCCTGTAAGGAACTGAGTTTCAGGAAGGAATAATAACAAAAGGCAGAAAAACAGTGGTTAAAATAGTGTAAGACACTGTAGCAATGTGCAGTCTCATGTATTCAGTGGCTAACTCTTTAAAAGCCTTATTTGTTCAACTAAAACTAAGCACATTAAATCAGTCACTGTAGACACAGGGCATTATTTGCAAAGCAGAGAGTTTTATAATTTAGTTTTTGAGCAAATTTAGTAAATTCAAAGTAGTTGACGCTTGATTATTGTAACAATCATGAAGAGGTGTGAGAGTCATAGATCTTAAAGAAATATCACTTTTATTTTTAATATAACCATAGAAACTGAGTTAATATCAGGCCTTTTGCTTATTAAGGTCAGGTTCTGACAGTGGTTACCATGGTTGTGTTTGATGGCTTTCATTGACTGCATAACAATTAGAAACAGCTTCCTCAAAACTGATTTTCCTGGAACCCAGGGACTGATGTGAATTCAGACTGTTTAGCCATCCTCTGTGCTTTGATCTGGCATTTCTTCCACTGACACAGTCATAGTGGCCTACAAAATCAATCAACAAAAAAAATGCTTATTTATGTCAATTATGGATTTTCCAACAAATAACTTGTGAAAACACCTTTCATGTGCATAGTGACTAGAGGTAAAAAGTAGACCATCTGATTCCTAGTAATTATGTCCTGGTATTGCTTTAATCACCAATAGTCTATTTCTAAGAAACCTAACAGGCTCAAAGCAGGGTAGGATACAGACAATAGCTCAAATCAAAAAAGAAATGAGACAAAAAGAAAACACAAATTTTATTCTGTGTCTGTACTTCGTACCACTAGCACACCACACTTTATTGTACTTGAGTGTCTTTTCATTTTGACGAAGGTATTCAAGTGATAGGTGGTGAACGCTGAGCTCATATTCTAGCAACTCTCTCTTCCTCTCGCTTCTGTTCTCTTCTGTTCCTCACTGTCTCTCCCTCTCTCTCTTCTCTTCTGTTCCCTTCTGTTCCTCTCTCGCTCTCGCTCTCTCTCTCGATTTGGATCACACACAGATGAAAAATAGCCCATATGGCTTTTGAACAAAATGAATAGCTGCAAGCCCTGAAAAATTCTAGTGGAAAGGTTGGCATGCTAAAAGGTTAATTAAAATTTGACTCTGCAAAATGGATACTTTTATTTATAGAACCTTCGGCTGATTTTCAGCAGTCATGTTTTCCTCTAATTAAAATAATATGAACAGCTAATAGCAATCAGCTTAAAGAACTGAATATCTTAGAGAAAGAGATGATTCATAGCCTTTTTAATAATCATTTTGCAGTAGGTATCTCCACTAAAGAGCACATAGAACATTTGTATTCAGCCATTGTCTAGTTCAAATGTCAGGAAATATTAAGTATGAAAAAATGAAGACCAAATTATTTAATGCTGTCTAAAATAAGTCATTGATATTATCATATAAATTTGATATTTTGCCTGAAGTCTCTAGAATCATTCTCTGACAGGGCATAGCTTATAAACTCTAAGAAAATGGACCATAAGAAACATTGTAAGAAAGCAGAATTTTCTTATGCATTCACAAACATAACATATATAGGCAAATAAAAACATGCAAAAAAAAAAAAGCACAAGTTTGCCATAAAAACATTAGTCCATATTCAGATTGTGATAGATACATAATAAAAATCATTTTGTCATTATAACTTCTGTATGATTAGGATCTCTTTTTCCCCAAATCATTGAGAAGACAGAAATAGATTAAAATCTGAAATGGAAAGATAGAAAATATGATAAATAGTTATCTATAGAATAAGTAAAAGGTTAAAGTAGGAAAAAAGATAAAGAGCAGGAGGAGAAGGCACAGAAGGAGAAGGAGGACAGAAAAAGAACATGCCAGAAATATCCACTTCCTAAATAAGTGTATACTCCCACATCAACAGAAACAACCATGCTATGCCCATCTTCCAATTTTTCATCTTATTTCACAGTAACAAAACATCACAAAATCAAGACTACATTTCCCATCTTCTGCAAAGATAAAAATGAAAATGGCTTAGTTTTGGCCAAAGGAATGAAAATGGAGATCATATATGTATCTCTGTCAAAGGGTGTACCCTCTCCACATTCTCCCTTTCTGCTAACCGGAGTGCAGATGTCTGAGCTCCAGCCAGAGCAGCCTTCTGAGATAATCACTGAATTTAAAAATTCAGTGCTTTCAAAACTGAGCAACAACATGAAAGGAGCCTGTGTCTCTGACACCATTAAAGACCAGAGGGGTGTTGGATTTCTTTACCTAGACTTGTACCTTATGAAGATATCAGTTTCTACTCTTCACACCAATTTTTTTTTCACTTTTGGCTGAACCAATCCTAATTTATACATGAATTTACTGTAGCAAAATTAAACCAGCCAACATCTCCACAGTTTAAAATACAGCTCCAAACTTTAAAAGCTCAAACTTACATTCTTCATGTAGAGACCTAAGTGCACTAGACTTAACATTCTCAAACTTTCATGTTTGTCAGAATCCCCTGGAGGGCTTGTTAAAACACGGATTGTTGGATCCCACCTGCCATGATCTAATTCCATGGGTCAGGATAGGGCTGAGAATTTGCTTTTCTAACAACCTCCTGAGTAATGCTAATGCTGCCTGACTACAGAAAACATACTGCCTCCCTGCCTCAGAATACACTTCCACTACCAACATATGCATATTCCTATTCATCTCACAGCAAGATACAACTCCTGCTTACCCTGTAATTGGCATATTCTATTTTCTCAACGTCATGCAAGGGTACTCCTAATGTCTTAGAATATCTTACCATTCACCTAACAAGTTCCATGACTTCATTATTTTAAATCAATTAAAGCTGTAAAAATAATGAAAAGTAATAATGCAATAGTAATTTAGTACTTGTTCTCTGTAACAGATTTATCTCAAGTTCTACTTCAGCTATCAGGTAAACTAAAAATAATTACATTTAGAAAAGTTATAGTGTTTGGATGGTATAGCAAGTATAAGGTTATCGTCTTTTTTTTTTCAGAACCGCATAGAGTATTTACTAAAATAAAAAATTCTGAGCTCAATCTGAATCACAGTACCTGAAGACAAAGCCTAGGAATCTTTTATTTAACTGCCTTCTCAGAAAATCCTTTACAATGCAAATGTTTGCTAATCATTGTTGTTGAAGTATCATCAGAGACACTTGTGTAGACCAGGGTATTTTCCAGCATATAAGCATTAAACAGACAACCAGAAACACCCACATAATAAATACTGCAAGCAAAAAGTTTGAGACTCATCTGTAGTAACCATGGTTACAGTTGACCCTGAGATAGCAAGCAATCACAAAAGAAATCATCTGAATAATGGACTGCTTCTACTGAACACAGTGTTCAAAATGCAGTTTTCCACCCAAACTCATACAAACATATGAAATACACATGTGTAGTCATAGAACGTATTGTTATATAGGAAACCTTTAGCAGAAGACATTGGACAAGATACATTGAAGAGAAAGCCACATCTGTATTGTTTAGCATTATAGAAACCTAAATGGTAGAAACAATAAAGCAATTTAAAAGTTGACTCAACCTCCTTAATCTCTCTCCAATCCTTCTACTGTTATTGAGTTCCACTCTCACTATCACAGTTTAGGATAGCACTCTCTCTTCCAGGGTACTGCAATTGCCCTTCAAGTGGCTTCCCCTCTCTAGTCTCACTCAACTCTAATAAATCCTTTACAGTGCCGACAGAATGGTTCACTAGGTACAAATACGATCATAGCATTCTACCATTTAGAAATTTTTGAGCTCCCATGGGCCATGACAATGAAGTCCAAAATTCCCTAGTGCAAACAAAGGCCCTCATAATCTCAGTCTTTCTTTCCTTTTCAACATCATTGCTTACCACCATCTTCCAGTCCGTCTATACCTGTGGCCCACTCTTATCTTCAGGTTTTTACTCCTCCTGGAAAGTCCCCCACACATCTCAACCCACTGACCTACTCACACCTTTGCTCCCTAGAAAACTCCTGTGCAGATGTCAGGACTCCTTTTTGGAAGTCTATTCTTACACCGCTGCCCTGACTAGGTTTCTACCATTCTCATTTATTCTCTCTCTCTCTCTCTCTCTCTCTCTCTCTTTCTCTCTCTCTGGCTCTCCTTACCTATTACTATAGTATCTGATACATTGCATCTGACACATTACATTTACAAAATGTTGAATGAAAGAACAAATGAATGAATGAGAACCTCTATCAGTGAATTGCAATTTATAAAGTTGAGTCAGGAAGACTTTGTAGTTTCAAGACAACCTTAAGCATTTCCAAACAGCCAGAAGCTCAAAGCGATTAGCAATAACATTAGCAAATACTTCGATTATGTATATAAGTAACTTTTATCCTAAGATCTCTATGCACAGCATTGAAGGTAAATATTTTCTTCATAATTGTTTTATATATAAGAGGACAGAGGCTTATATAACTTGACTGAAGTTAGTAACTGATGGAGCTAGTCTAGCTCCAGAGTTCATTCATTCACTTAACCACTACACATTATGCACATGAAAGGTTGATCTGTGATGCCAAAAAACTCCCAGAGCAACACGGCACAGAGCATCAGTATAAGAAATGGAAACTGTCATGGTGCACCAAAAGAAGATGCAGACCCAGTATATTTGAAAAAGTACATTTCCAAAGACATAGGCAAATTCTAGTGTTGTTTTTCAGGTTGTATTCACTCTCTCTTACTGACTTCTCCATTTGTTTTTTTCTTGTTCTCAACATGCACATTAATGAATAAAACTTCTATGTTCTAACCCAAGATTCTACACTGCACATCTAAGCAGTAAGAATCATTCCTACATCACTATTTGAGTTGGCTTACTTTTATACTCTAAAATGTAATTTTATGGGCTAAGGACCAGCAACATCCTGAGGAAAGCTGTTGGCATTCACTCCCATCCACCCTTTGGGATCTGCCTATTGTAGTGCCCTCACTCAGCAAGAATGCTAATGTTCCCACAAGACACTTACAAGTACCCCGTGTTCTGGTTGTTGTCCATAGGACTTTATTAGCTTCCACTCCCTACAAAATGTGATTATACAGTTGACCTCAAATTCCTTGGTTAAAAGCTATCAGTTGATCATATACCAGGAAGCAGTGAGATGAATGTGCATGTGAACCGTAGAGGTAGAGAGAGGCACTAGCCAAGAACAAGGTAGACCAAAAAGTAAATGCAGGAAGAATGTCTTCAGAAGTACTATCAGATTCAACCTAATTTATGGTCAGCAGTATTTCACTTTAGCCACTAGCTCAGCACTTTTAATGCTACCCACTCAGTCAGGTTATTATAAACAGCTCTAGGCCAGGAGGAAACACAGTCTACCTAATTAACTTCCATGACCCAGTATCTCTACCTCCCACTAGCTCACCTGCTTTTCAGGTTTCTGTTTGGGCAAAATCTTCATTTCTGTCCTCACTCAGCTCTCTGCTACACATGGCAATCCTGCCATTCACCTTTCCAGGTCTACATACCCCTGCTCTCAAATATCCTATCCAGTTTAATACCTGATTTCTCTGTCTTCCCTCCATTTCTATGATTTAGAAATTTTTGCCTGATACCCACTTAGGTGCTTGTGTAGGAGAAAGATTTTCTAATAAGAGCTTGGCCACACAGGTGATTTAAATTCAAGCCTCATTTAACGTTCTGTAAACATTGTATGCTTTATGTCATCTTGTGGATTCGGTGATTCTGAAAGTTTCACGCTAAAAGAATTATTTCCAGGCATTTTTGAGTAAAACTACCCAGAACTTACTAGAAGAGACCATCAGACCGAGCGATCCTACTATGAGGGATCTGCGGGTATGTTTGCTGTTGAGATAGTATCTCTTACTTGGTGGATTTTTCACCGATCACTTCATCCACAAACTGTGCTTATATAGTTCTGGCAATGCACAAAAAATTGTGTAAGTGATTATTTTTGAGTTTTTTCAAATTATCTAATGAAGGTATTGATATTATGCATGGTTTTTAAATTAATTTTAAATGTTTGATCAATACTGAATTTGAAGTACTTTTTTATTACCAACATTAATTAATTTTGAACTATAAAATTCAACTTTGCATTTATTACTGAGAATTATTTTACTGATATCTGTGTAAAAAGCATTTCTCTTTCCTAACCCCACAGAGTAAAATACAAACCTACATGATGAGTAGAAAGAAGTATTTCTCTCATCACACTGGTCACCCTCTGAGAAACTATCAGCTCTTTAAAGTTTATGCTTTGAAAAATCTCTTTACAGTTCAAAGAGAATTCATCAGAGAGGATGCCAGTTTAGAGTAGAGGGCAATAATCGTCTCTTTACCCATAGACTAAAAGAGGCATTAATTATAAGGGAATGGTGCAAACTTTCCTACTCTGCCTTCGAAGCATCACTCGTTTCTTTTCCTCTGGGATACCACCGAATGTTCTGAATTCATATTTTGGCCCTTAGTGCTGAAAAAAAGGTAATAGCCAGAGATAGTCCTCAGGCCAAACCTATCTAAAGTTTTTTCTAGCAGAACTGACAAATGTAAATTGAGCCAGAAATACACCCGTCTTTCTCACACACACATAAATGCATGCATATACACACACAAACTCACACACGCATATTCACATCTGACAGAATATTGAAAATGTACATTAAATACTTTGTCTCAAGTATAAAGTCAGAAGTTTGAGTATCAGTAGAACTCAACTGTCTGCTGAGATAAGTCTAATTATCCTGATGATGTTGTTCTCTTTTTATTTCATGTCTTGACAGTCATATTTCCAACATCAGTAAAATTTCTATTTGTCTCTTTATGGATATTTTAGATAATTTTTAGACCAGCGCAAAAAAAGTTTCCTTTCTTGCTTTAGCTTTTGCTACATTTGTAATTACAGTGAGAGTCTTATGGTTGATCATTAAATTAAAATTTGGGGGCTACATTTTCATGAAGGAAATATTAAAGAACATAAGTTTATGTTCAATTATTGTATCAAAACAAGAAATTAATAATTTGGCTTAAGTTCTTTTATCCATATGAGTAGAACTATTTACTATTACCTATTTATCTTAATCTCATTAATGCTCTCAGTTTTTATGTCTACGTAACTTATTTTCATACTTTAAAGTAAGTATACGCTCATGAATTCTGAGGGATTTTTTGTTTATTTATTTGTTTTATTTTATTTTTGTGATAGTGTGGGTTGAACACAGGGCATTTGCACTAAACTACATCCCTATCCTTTTTAAATTTTTATTTTAAACCAGAGTTACACTAAGCAGCTAAATTTCCTGGGTGGACTTGAACTTGAGATCCTCCTGCCTCAGCTTCCCAGAATACTGGCATTACAGGCATGTGCCACCATACTTTGTTTATTCTGATAAAATTTTTAGAAATATTTTCCATATACATCTTGGAAGCTAAATGCCGATTCGCACACTGCAATAAAATTTTCAAATGATTTGAGATCTTCGAAAAACAAATAAAAGCACAGAAGACTCCTTAAAATATAGTCACTTAGAAATGTAGTCACTTAATCCATAGGAAAAAATGTTTTGTTTCAAGGAAATTTCAAGGAAAAAATGTTCTGTTCCTCTTTCTATATTCAAAAATAAATCCACAGGGCCGTGGATTTGGCTCAGTGGCCTAAGTGCCTGCCTGGCAAGTATGAGGTCAAGAGTTCAACCCCCAGTGCTGCAAAAAAATAAAATAAAATAAAATAAAATAAAATAAAATAAAATAAATCCCCTTCTGGGTGAATTAATTGATATAGGCAAAACTCCACAATAATTGGGAACTGAGTACCATATAAAAGTAATCAAGATTAACTGAGTGAATGATCAATTTTAAACAAGTATTCAGGATTTGTGTAAAAGTTTTTAGAAAATTATTTTGCCATTTTATACTGCTGAAGGAAAAATATGAGCTATTTTTCCTTTCCTTCATACCTTCTTTATACTGTAAAATTGGCAGTTTAAAATTGTTTAAATGTATGCAGTACAAAGTAATGTTATAATTTATGACTGCCATGTGGAATAATTGAATCAAGCCATACTTTCTTATTTCCCAGATAAGTAGATAAACAAGCCTCCCATTCTTTGTGCCCGAGGCTGCATACATCTAGCCCTAGGTGACTAAATTTGAAATCTTTAGCAAAGTGATTACACTCAAAGAGCACAGTCATGATCAATAAATAGACACAACAAAATTAATCAGCCAGACTCTCCAGGGCAGCTATTTCACCTGAGTTACTTGAGTAAATCAGCTATTTATTCATCATTTATGAAAAAACTATTTTGTGTCAAGCTATTTGTTGACTCCTGTTGGTACAAATTCTGATAAGTTAAGTTTCCTGTCTCCAGTCAGTTTTCCTTCTATTGGGAAGCACAGATAAATGAACTGTTTGACAACCATGGTCACCTGTGTATTCCCTACTGAGTGATCAGAAAGAGTAACACCACTGGAATCAGATTCAATTAAGTTCAAATCTTCCCTCTACCATTCACTGGCTGTGTTACTTTTAAGAAGTTGCTCAATCATTTTGAGTTTTAACTTTCGCACAATAAGATGACACATATACTTTGAAACAAAGGCTATTTTACAGTGAAGGACAGACTTTCAGATTTCCAGACAAAAGTGCTGTGTGTTTATTCATATACTTCCTCATCTGGTTAATTTGATGTTTGTGCTGCCAGTTTTGTGAGATAACAAGAAGTCCTGAATAGCTTCCCACCATTTCAGTAGCTACTTTCAAATTGTGAAGTGCACTGAGAGACAAAAACAGGACCAAGTGTTCGGCACACATTTCCATGATCCTTCTCTTCACATCCTAGCCTTGCAACAATGCAGTTGTGGTACCTTCAACTAGACATTTTGTTAATATTTTTGTTTTTGACATTAGCAAATAGAAAGAAATTGATTCAAATACAGCATAAAAAGTCAAAAATAATCACACAATAAAAATAAAATGTAAGGGCCAGGGATATAGCTCAGCAACATAAGCATTTGCCTGGCAAGCTCAAGGTCCTGAGTTTGATTCCCAGCACCAAAAAATAATAATAAAAAATAAAAAATAAATAAATAAAAATAGAATGCAGACTTAGCAATTCACAGAGAAATAAAACAAGCCAAGATATCAAGTCCAAGTAGCAACACAGGAAAAAAGGGAGGCGGGGGAGAAACTGGCAAATCTGAAAAGTAACAGATGATAAATTAAACAGAACAAAGTATTTTCATAATTCTCATCATTTTACTTACACCTTCCATTCTTGATTCTTAAGAAAACAACAACCCCTTTCCTGTTTACTGTCATATATCTAAGCCGGAATAAGAAAATTAGGCATTTGGAATTGCAATCAAACCCAGAGAAAGAAACAAAGATTCTCTCAGCATAGTAGTATGCAAGACATACCCATTTTGTCATGTCTGTGTAATATGTCTAATTGCTTTGTGGCTTCCTCTCCTACAAAATCCAAAATCCAACTGCCTTCACAAAATCCCAATCCTATTTCAAGCAGAAACCAATAGAACTAAGTTATAATTCCCCTGAGGCTGAGGAGAAGACAGAGGCCAATTGTAGCTGGGAGATGTGAAAGAAAGCACAGAAATCAAAAGAAGTAAAAATTCTGAATTTCTTAATAACTGTGAGGGGAAACACATCATAAAGCAAACTGAGAGCTGAGCCTGAAGAGCTCGAGGCATGAGATGAATAGTACCAGAGAAGACACTCCTAAATCCCCAGAACCACTGGATTCTGGGGGTTTGGAGTATCAGATACAAGATTGTAGTACTACTTTTTGCAAATTTAAGAATCCTGTGCATATTTGGGTGTTTAAACATTTAGTATTAGAAAGTTCTACTCATCTTACCTACTAGTAAGTACACAAGAGTCTCAGAATTACACAAGGTAACATTTTGCTGATAAATCAAGTTGAATCTTAGTTTGCAGTATCCTCCCTAACTTACATGATGACTTTTACGAAGAATTTTGTCACCTTAGTGATTCTATACGCCAGTATTAAGACAGTACATTTCCTGACCACTTGCTCAAATATTTAAAGATCAATCATTTAGCTCCACTGAGTAGAAGTTGTGCAGTAGCCAGGAAAACCAATTTAAAGAGTACGGCTGTGTGAGGTGTTAAATGGGCTGTTTTCATCTTGAGATTCTTGTTCAGTTCAGTTTGAGCAATCCTGAATCCCTGAGACCTCTTTCTTGCATTAGTTAAAGATCTGTACTCATCAGAAGGCACAGCTAAACATCACATCAATGTCTTGATATATTTTTTTAACTTCTCTCCCTTTCAATACATACTACAGAGTCAGGCAAAACCACATAAATGCTTACTTAACTACGATGCTTTTTAAAGCCCTAAATGGTAAGGTTTTCCACAAAAAGAAGCATCATGGATTCAAACTCAGAAATAGTTTGCTCAGAATTGAGAAACCAAATGTACTTCAATCTATGCGACTTAGTCTTGTAAGCCTCTTCACCATGACCAAAAGCAATCTGGTATTCTAGATTGGATCTTGAAACAGAAAAGGACATAAGTGGGAAAATTACTGAACTCTGAAGAAATGGAATTAGTTAATATGAGGTACACTCCATCTTTACCAAATGTACCATAGTTAACATTGAGCATTAACTTTAGGGAAAACTGGGTGACGGGTGTACAGGACCTCTCTGTGTTGTCCTTGTGTTTAATTTTTCGTAAATCTAAAATTAATCCAAATAAATTATTTTTGTTGTTTTTTTTGGGGGGGGTTGGTGGCACCGGGGATCAAACTCACAGCCTCACACTTGCTAGGCAGGCATTTACGCCACTGAGCTAAATCCTCAGCCTTTGTTTTTTTGAGACAGGGTCTCTCTATGCCATTCAGACTGGCCTTGAGCTCACTTTGTAGCCCAGGCTGGTCTCGAACTTGCAATGGTCCTCCTGCCTCAGCCTCCCAAGTTCTGGGATTACAGGCATGTGCCACCATGCCAGGCACGTTTGTTTTTTTAAAAATCATTTTTTCTTACCCAATCCAAGAGTGCAGCACTTTGTGGCAATTGAATAAAAACAATTTTTTTTAATATTTTCAACCCAAAGTTGGTTGAATCTTCCAGGGCAGAATTCACAGGTAAGAAGAAGCTGTTGAATGAAAATAAATAAATAAATAAATAAATAAATAAATAAATAAAACAATTTAGTAATTAAACATCATGGTGAACTAGAGATAGACAAAAGCAAAATGGTCAGTGGTCTGAATCCACAGAATGGCTGACTGTGGACCAGACATTGCCGAAGGGAATAAACGAAATTAAAAAGTTCTTCCTAAAACCAGTGCCAGTCCCATTTTTTAAATCCAAGATGTGAATTTGATTCCTCCAAATCCTGAAAGAAAGCATACAAATAAGTAATCATAATAACATAATAATCAAAAAATCTTACAGAGGGCTTTCTAGGACTATAGTTCTAGTAAGAGAGGTGGAAGACTTGGAACACTTGATCAGAACATAAAACCAGAAGATTTCTTCTCTACCACCCTGACTCTGTCTTCAACATCCCAAATATCTTCATAGAGAATCAGTATTTCAAAAAAGTATATGATTTACTTCCAAATTAGAGGAAAGAGTTTGAGTGTCAAAACCACTCCCAATGAGGGATAAAGAAAGCAAGTAAGAGATAGGCATGGTGGCTCACACCTATAATCTACCTGTGAGGCTGAGACAACTGGATCAGAAATTTGAGGCCAACCTAAGCAATTTAATGAGATCCTGTCTCAATATGAAAAATGTTGATAATGTAGCTCAGTGGTAGAGTGCTTCTTTAGCATATGTTTAAACACCTGTACCACAAAAGAATAAAAAAGTAAGAGACAAAACATCCACAGAAAGCAAATGCAACCATCCCCTTGAAAGTAATTTAAAATACATCTATAGTGAGAAGAGTTATAAATTGACTCTCAACATTTCTATTGCCTAATTAGCTCCCCTTGAGTGTAGACAGGCCTGTGACTATGATAAATAAGCCTCTACAGAGAGTTACATTATAAAACAAGAATGAAAGGACTTTTAAAATGTAATTAAGGTCTTTAATCAATTGACCTTGAGATTATTCTAGATAGATCTAATCTATTCAGATAAGTTCTTTAAAAGAGGTCAGAAATGGCCTCCTCTGTTGGATATGAAGTGAGTCTCCATTAATTTTACAGTTTCAAGGAAATAAATTCTTCAAATAACCACTGTGTTTTGGAAATAAACTCCACACATCAAATAAGGACTTAGCCTTGGCAGATCCCTTAATTGCAGCCTATTACACCCTGTTCTAAGATGTTTCTAAGACTTCTGAAGCTTTGAAAGTATTTGATAGCAAATGGATGTTATTTTAATCCACTAAGTTCGTAATGATTTGTTATACCACATTAAAAACCAACAGGAATTTCAATACTGGCATAAACAACCAACAAAACTAACAATTGGTGTAGGAATTCACACCATATGAAACTCATCCCATAGAAAATTAAAAAGACTTCACATACTTTACACTACCAATATCCAAGGAAGATATCACTTTAACTAAAAGACCAAGAGGAAGAAAAAATTAAAAGTTGTGAACAGAAACAAAACAAGAATATACAAAATTTAAACATTAAGGTATTAGAAATAGATGCATCTTGAGACATAGTCTTATGTGAAGTTGGACAAACATGCAAATATCACATTGTTTTTCTGGTGTGAGAAACCAAAAATGTAAATAAAGACCAAAATGTATAATAGATATTGAAAAATACCTAGTGCAAAAGTCAGGTGTATGTTCAGTGATACCTATGCATTATTACAAACCTAATAAAATTGGGACACAAATTACAGCTGCACTTCTGTGTGTGGTATCATCACTAAAACAAATCATCACAACTTTGGCACATTTTATGCAGTCATTGACTTAGAAAACGTTTTATTTTCTATAACACCTAATCAAGAAAATGTTCGATGTTTTCACTGTGACCTATGACAGCTCTCTATATCTCTATCTTGGTATATTATATCCTAGAAAAATCTTAAATTCTTTACTATTCTGCAGCTCATCATGCTGCTTTGTTACATTGATATAATTGTATTAATTAAACTGGTGATCAGGAACTAGCAAAAGTAGATGTTGGGACTTGTATGCCAGAACAAAGTTAGGTAAAGTGCATGAAAATCCAAACATCTGTCACATATATGAAGTTTCCAGAGAAGCAGGGGTCTGTGGCAGGTCTGGATTACCATTCTGTAGTGAAAGGAAAGTTTGCTGCCTTTGATTCTCCTTCCCAGAAGAAAGTGGAACCATACTTGGTAGAGCTTTTCAGATTTTTTACAGAGAACATATACCATGACTGGGTGTATTGTCCCAACTATTCACACGTTAATTTTCAAAGCTTTCAGCTTTATGTGGGTGCCAAAGTAAGAAAAAACTCAACATTGGCTATGCTGTAAGTGACTGTGTCATTTGGGCTTTATGACCAAGATGACTGAATGATACTTAAAGTACATTTGATATACCAAAGTCTTAATAGAAAAATCACAAAATTTAAAATTTGAGGGTCAGGGCATGGAAAAACTATCTTCCAAAAGCTATCTATAATTGAAATGTAGGTCTCAGTTTGGAACCTGGTCTGGTAGACACTGGATATCATGTGACTATGTGACTAGGGTTACTCCTCATGTACTGGGCCTTATCTGATTTGTCAAATTACAAAGTTGTACATAACTATTCCATACCTTAGTTAAAATATTGTAATAAAGACTAGACTCATGGGGTCAGGCAGTACCTCAATGGTAGAGCATTTGTCTACCAAGCATGAAGCCCTGGGATTGATTTTTTAGCACCAAATAAAATGACTCAAGATGGTCTCAACAGTGTAATAATCAGCTGAGTCAATGAATCAGACCCTTCATTGAACATTCTAGTTCCATTTATTTTCCTGCAAATGACATGATTTCATTCTTCTTTATGGCTATGTAATATTCCAAGGTGCTTTTTAAAGATCTTACTAGCACAAATGACACCACTTATGGTCCAAGAAAAAAAAGGAATAAGATGGTGCAGTGGAACAAACTCACCTATTGGCTGATTGAAAGGTAGTATATGAGGCATGAATAGCTCCTGGCATAAGGCAACCTAACTGCTAAAGTGATGACATGGGAAGGTTTTTGGAAAATAGGCAAACAATGCCCAGAAAGATAGCAGTGTTGACAAATTAATGCTAAATTGTACTACTAAAAAGGAATAACAAGAAACTGAAGGCCGTTAAGTAGTTAAAAACTATGGGTGAGAACTAGGGAGCCTATTTAATCATTTACAAAATGTAAGGGAATAAACCAGTGAATGGTGAATGGAAGATTTGAAAATTAAAAGTCACAGAGGTCCACCAATGATTAAATACACAGTCAAGGATTATCTGTAGCACTAAGAACCAAAACCATGGCACTGAAACATAGTTCCTTCTGCTAGAGATGCTGCAGAAGCTTTTCTGTGCAAAGCAGTAGGTATTCTTCTTGGGAGCTGTCCACACTTTTCCATCTAGCTGGCAGCCAGAGGACTGGAATTAAATCCTAACCCAACCTGCAGAGGGATGTGAGTCTGGTAACAGAGAAAATAGGCTGTAATCTGAAGGAGATGCAAAAGTACCTGGTTTATACCAGTGGGAGCCAGGAAAATAGCTCTGATACTGGCTTTAAAGAGAATTTGAACAAAAAGACTGAAATAGGACTAAGCAAGTTCTTATTTACTTGAGGTAAATTATTAAGACACAAAACACAGAATGAGTGTGCTTATTGTCAGAATGGCTCTTAGAAGTCCGAGGAGAGGGACTGCCTATGATGAGTAAGAGGGAAAGGTTTGAGTTGCCTAACAGGTAGTAGAGGAAAGAATAGAGGAACTAAGAGAAGTGTGCATGTTGTAATAGATACATAAGATCAAAACACAGATGACAGGATTATGTTCCACTGGAAGAACAAGACATCAAATAACACCATTTAGAAAATTCATCAAGAATGCACAGGTAAGAGGGACACTAGTCTCACCAAGAAGTTTTCTGGTAGCCAATAGAGATTAAGGTTTACTACAAGAGTGGTGGCACAAAACTGGATTCCTTCATATCTGTGGTGATGAGAGGACCCTAACAAAATAGAGGAGAGTACAGTAAAGGTGCTTAGATTCCAGAAACAAGAGGCCACACTACCTTAACAGCTGGCAGACTCAGAAAGGAAACCCAGGGACTTTAATGGGCCAGGAGTTGTTAATAGATCTTGTTGTCTGGAAGGGGCAAATAGACACACATCCAATAATATTGTTGCTTAATATCTACAACTAGATAAAAAGGTATTAGTGGAAGAACAAGAAGCTGAAACTGGTCACCTCACTAAAAAGTCACAACTCCATTCATTACTCAAATATGATCCAGTTTTCAGATCCAGAACACATTAACTCACGAGATGAATTAAAGGCACACACTAGCCAATATAAGGGTGCTTCCAGCTCAGATCTAGGAGGCAGCGACCAGCCCTGCCTCCACACTGATTACAACCACTATCAGGATGCTTCCCACCACAGGTAGCCAGTGAAGGCTGGTAAAATCAGCAGCCAGCCCTGCACCAATGGACCCAATGGCCACAACCAGATACCCATAGCAAGCACTGGCCAGGAGAACCAAATAGTCACACTTAGGAGAAATTGTAGCCAAAACAGGAAGTGCCTGGGAACCCACTACCTGTGTGTGCAGAGAAACCCAGGAAAATGTCAAAACAAAGAAGCAAAAGGCAATCTCTGGCCTCCAACCCAAGTAGAGCAAGTCCAGGTAATGAAAACATGGACAAGATCAGGAGTCACACACTTGAAGTTTCTGAAGTGATGACTACTGAAGTAAAGAAACAGTTTCAAGAGGGTATAAAAGAAACTAGAACAGAAACACTATCTCATGTGAAAGAAGAAATGAAAAACGTAATAAAAGAACTGCTAAGTATCTCTAAAGAAGACATATACAAAAAATAGAGGAGCATAGGAAAATGAAGGAAACCTTGAATGAACAATATAAGAAAGATTTAGAATGTGTGAAACAGATTCAAAGAGATATACAGGAAATTAAAAACTCCATTGAAAGCTGGCAAAACTGCTTAAAAGAAACTGAAGATATATGTTCAGACCTTGAAGATAGGTTTCCAGCTTGCAATCACAAAAGGAAAGTTCTCTTAAAAATAACAAGGAACCAGGAAGTAACAATTCAATGGCTGCAAGAGATGCAAAGAAATGTAACTTAAGGATAAAAGGTGTGAATGAAAACTCAGGGGTCAATACAAATGACAAAAAAAGTCTACTTATAGGAGTAATAGCAGAAAACTTCCCAAACATGGGGAAAAACATGATATTCACATAAGCGAGGCATATAGAAATCCAGCTAGCCATAACCAAAATAAATCTACACCCAGACATATAATAATCAAGATCACAGAAACTCAACACAAGAACAGAATATTGAAAGCTGTTAGACAAAAGAAACAGATCGCCTATGAAGGAAAATCCATCAGAATAGCAACAGATTTCTCAACACAAACCATCAAGTCAAGAGGAGCTTGCAGTGAAGTATTTCAAGTCCTGAAAGAAAACAACTAACACAGATTGATGTACCCTGCAAAACTATCTTTCAAAATTAATGGAGAAACAAGATACTTGCATAACAAAGAACAACTAAAGTAATTTATGACCACTAAACTAACCCTACAAAGAATACTAAGGATATTCTAGAGAGACATAAAAGTGACCACAGTCCCAGGAACAGTGGCAGAGGGGGCTTACTGAGCAGGGCAGAAAATTGAATGAAGGGGGAAAGTAAGCAGCCTATGGCAGGAAAATAGAATGGCAGTGATGAGCCAGTTCCTGTTGGCTATAACCATTAATGTAGATGACCTCAATTCACCAATCAAAAGAAACACGCAGAGTGGATCAGTCATCAATATGCTTTATACAAGAAACACATTTAACTCAAAAGAAAATTCATAGACTAAAAATCAAAGGAGAGAAAACAATGCTCTATGTGACAGGGAACCAGAAAAAAGTAAGGGTGGCTTGCCCATCAACTGCAGAATGGATGGAAAAGAGATGGCACTTTTATACAATGGAAAGTTAGCTATAAAGAAAGATAACCTTGAGGCTCTTGTAGGTAAATGGATACAACTTGAGAACATGCTCAAGGGTGAAATGGTTCAAAGTCATGTGGGTGAACATTGTGTTGTCTCCATAGTATAAAAAACTAAAGGAGTTTGGGGATCCAAAATGCACAATAGACATTGTGAAAGTGAAAGGGGAGAAAATGTCTAAAAAGGGAAGACAGTGGCCATTGTTAATCTATTATCAAGCTTTGAAACCCTGTATTGTTTCCATTGTTCTGTTTAGTTTGGTTTTATTCTGTTTTGTTTTGTTTGATTTTATTGTATTTGATGGCATGGACAGCTATTTCAAAGATAACAAAATGTATTATTCATGGTCGCCATTATTGATTTCTTATTATCTTGTTTGGAAATCCTATATTGCTTTACTTGTTTTGTTTTGATTGATTTCATTCTATTTTGTTTTGTTTGTTTTGATTTTATTATGTCTCATGGTAGAGGCAGCTACTTTGAAGATAACAAGAGGCATTATGGTAGCCATTGTTGTTTTCCTATTATCTTGTTTAGAAGTTGTGTGTTACTTTCATTGTTTCGTTTTGATTGGCTTTATTCTGTTCTGTTTTGTTTGATTTTATTATGTCTGATGATATGGGCCGTTATTTTGAAGATAATAACAGGCATTATGGTAGCTATTATTGATTTCCTTTTATCTTGTTTTGAAGTGACATTCATTGTTTTGTTTTGATTGACTTGATTCTGTTTTGTTTCTCTTGGTTTTATTCTCTTCAAAATAAAAAACAAATTTAAAAAAAGAAATGAATTAGATTAGTCAGTCATCTTGTTTGTTTGTTTGTTTTTGGTCTTTTTGAGACAGGGTTTCACTGTGTAGTTCAGGTTGGCCTTGAACTCACTTTGCAGCCCAGGTTGGCCTCAAACTCACAATTATCCTCCTATCTCAGCCTCTTAAGTACTGGAATTACAGGTGTGCACTACCTTGCTGAGCTAGTCAGTTATATTTTTAAACTACTTATTGAGTTTTAGGTAAGAGAAACATGTTCAAGATCACAAGGGAAAAGTTGAGAATATACACTTATAAGACAACAAAATATTAATATCTATCTGAAGGAGGCAATAAAGTAGTTGAATAATCATAAAAATCTGTAGAAGACAAATGACTAATATAAAAGTTAGTAAGTAAAATAAAGCTATGATATGAAATTTAATTATTAAATATTTAAAATAATACACTAAGCAAAAATTTAGAATAATATAAAGTAATACATCAGTTCTTGAGGTCACTTTACTGTAATTTGTAAAAACATTTATTTTGGGGAATTGTTGGACCTGTAAATTGCACCTTGAGAATTTATTGTCCACAAACATCAGATATGTTTATAAGGGTTTATGTACAAGGATGATCACAGCATAAAATATAACACTGGAAAATTAGAAAAAAATCATTCTTAATGTTTAAAAAAATTAATAAAGAACTTATAATAAAATCATAAAACACTGCAAA